>JAOXYD010031879.1:0-27783 GCA_028565735.1 Pinacopodium congolense | reverse complement strand
ATAAAAGCTTTTCGTATTACTCCCTTTAAGGACTCTTGGAGCTTTAAAAGAACTTGAAAATCAGAGACACCTTCATGGCTCTTATTTTGTAGTTGTTGCATAAGTTTAGGTGGGGGTAGCATTTCTTTTCTGAATGTCCATAAAGTTTTGAAAAATCTAAGCATTTCAGAGATAGATAGAGAGATATAAATCTTTTGAACGAACCGCACTCCATCCTATACTATTTGTACTGTATCTTATATAAATTTTGGATATTTCCATGCACTATCACTTCTCTAGACTAGACTTTTAAGTCTTTTGATTGATTAATTGAAACTTTCAAATTTATATGAAGTATTAACATTCTATTTGATCAACCAAGAGAAAGAACCAAATATAAAATTGTTCATAACTATTTATGATATGTTCCCCATATTAACTGGTCTTATGAAGTATGGTTAATAAACTATAGACTTATGAGGTACATTGGTTAAAGTTTTAGATTTAAATGAGTTGAAAAGAAAAAGGAATACTTTATTAAGTTTAAGTATGACCTGCTCTACTCAAACAATATGTATGGTAGAATCCAATTGTTTCCTACTTAAAGTATTGGATCTATTGTTTCAGTTAGTTCAGTTACAAAACGGAAAAGATCCGAATGAATGGAAAGAAACAAACAAAGGACGAAATCCATTGTTGGACATGGGCAATTTTTTTTTTGCTGAAATAATAGTGTTTTTGTAATAATTATTAACCAAAATTCTCTTTTAATACCAAAAATACTAATTACTTTTATAATGTCATGATATTAACTCTAATTTATCTAAAAATAACTTGCAAACCTTATTATGATCATCCCTTATTGGTTGTCTACAGATTCCATTGTCAAGAAGTGTGTCCACGGATTCTTATACCAATTTCTCCTGACACATTTGTAATTCCCCTAGCGTAGATTAACTTATTAACTAGAAATCATGTTTATAAAGCACACTCTTCTTTCTTCATTTTCATCTAAAATTTATTGATCCAGAATTCTATGCAAATCAGAAATCATGTTATCATAATAGAACTTTATATAAATAGAAATCATGTATGCAAATTGATTTCATATGCAATATAAAAAGAATTCATGTCTTCATACTACTAAAGCCATTGCCATTGATAAAATCAGAATTCATATATGATAGATTAAAAATGGAAAACAAGAAAAATATCTATCCATAAAGCTTTCAATAACAAATCATTCACAATCAATTATGTTAAAATTATGAAGCAAATAAGGGTTTGATAACATATTGACAGAAACCACAATAGCACAAATAATAAGATCTATAAGTATACCCCAAATCACCATTGCAGTGCTAAAGCTTAAGGTTAAAAAACTCAAGCCTTGACCTAAAACACTGTATAACCTAATAATGGTCAATTAAACAAAAACCCATAAAACCCACGCAAGGGCACACCATATGGCTACCCAACCATCCAACAGCCTTGTAAAAACAAAAATTCACATAACCAACTACAAAATTTTCAATAACTTAAAATCGTTAAAATACTTATACAAAGGACCTGGGTTAAAACACAACCCAATGCAAGCTGTGTGAATGGAGGACCTTCGATGTCAACAGCTGGGGGGTGGAAAGCGGTAGTAACAAGACTCTAGCGAACCATAAAGAATGCCTTCGACACTTAGAGGAAAAGACGAGGTTCGATGATGAGAGAGAGATTTTAAAAGAGGAGAACCAAATGAAGCTTTTTTTTTTCTAATTATCTATTCGAAGGAAATGGTGTTGTTCCAAGCATTGGTTTATAATTAAAACAACACCATTTTGGGAGTCTAAAGACTTTAACTGACCATCTCCATACAACGTCATCTCTACTTTGACCTTTGATAGGTAGCTGTCATATGGCATCTCCCTATTACACAAAAGAAAAGTGGGACCCATAGTACTGCATCATTTAATTTTTTAAAAAATTTGTGGGCCCACAAATAATTAACCAATAGTGTGCTGACGTGTGCCCTAGTGACTTGTCAATTGACAGAGGGACTAATGAAAATCTTGGTTAGGGTTTGATTTAAACGCTTTAAAAATGTTAGGATTTTTTTTTTACGTTTCTAAAATGTTAGGGTTTACACTGAACATTGCAAAACGTTAGGGTCTAACCGAGATATCTATAAAAATATTTGGGTTTAAATAGTACTTTTTACCTTAAATTAGTGGGTAAGAAGTGCATTAAAAAGATCTATTTTCTAAAAGCTAAATTCTCTAATAATTGGAACATGGTGAGAAGTGCATCAACAAATATTAATTGTGATGAGAAATACATCACATGGTGAAGCTATCATAATTTATTTAGAGAAAGAAAATGAATGTTAGTTCGATATTTCACTTAAAGGCAGGGTGAATTAGGTTTTAAAACGATTCTTCTAATAAAACAAATCAAGATTAACAAGATGTAGAAGCTAAAACACAATTGAAATTCACTAAAATAATCAACCAACATAAACTAAAATATAATAAGATAGGTGTATAAAAATAAAGAGAAAGGGAAGAAAGATACACCTTATTTATACTAGTTTGGAGCAATCTACTTGACCATATGTCTAGTTCCCAATACTACTGTTGAGATGATTGCATTAATTCAATAAAAGAGTACAACGTTCAATCTTACAATCATTTTCAAAGTTCAAAGATAACCTTTCACTCAATTCATTTTCCTTAGGCTAAAGAATAACCTCTCAATCCTCACAAGAATAATTCTTTAATAAAGTTTTACTTAATTTCACTTGGTGTATAAAATAAGTTAGCAAGATAAATGCACAAATATAAAGCTCCAAAAGCCTCACACAAAACTACACCACATAAAGACCACAATAAAACGAAGGAAATGCTTTTGATATCTTTAAAGAAAAACTGACATAAATTTCTTAATGCCTTGTCTAAAAACTTCATCCATAAAACAAAAATGAAACGACAATTTATACACAATAATAAGCCATTAGCCATTTTTCAACAGATATAATAATGTTATAAAGGTTTAATGAGTTTATTGTTGTATAATTTGTCAGATCCTAAACTTACACCCCATTTTCTCAATATTTAGATGACCTATAAATATGGTTCGATTAATCGATTGACTAAGGCCAAGCATTCGGTCAATCGACCTACGTCTTGCAGTCAACTTAAGTTGCCTTTCATTAAATCGTGCATTTTTATTCAATTAAATTATTCATTAAGAGGATTTTATACATACAATCATATCAAACACATAAATCCTCTTGATTATGTGCATCATATATTCATTTTGCTAAGATATGTATGCATGAATGAGCATGTATAAGCCTCTTAAATCACCAAAATAAAATTAAGTAAAACTTACAATAAAAATACATAAGAAACTTATATCAAACTAATTTGATTCTTTAAGCTTTAAGTCTTTGTATATGTTCTTTAATAAGAAACTCCCAATTCCACTTTAAGACTCTTTAATCAATCATAAATGAACTTCATTCAACCTATCTTTCAACACACTTAAAACATGACATTAGTAATAAGTTTTGTTTTTTTATTACCAAAATAAGGTGGAACCTTCCTTAGTTCAACAATGACAACTCTTTTTCAATGTAATTATCTTTTTACTGTCACTTTTTTTGTTGGTTATCATTGTTTTCCAGGTTTTTTAGTTGTCACTAACAAATCTTATGGTCTTTTCGTGGTAGATTAAAAACCTCAGAATTTGGAAACATAAAGGGCTTTTAATCTTGGAAATTAAAAAAGATATTTATAGTTTGAAATGGTCAAACTTTAAAGAATTATTAGTACTTTACTAAAGCTTTTCTTTTGTAATCTATATAGTTTCCATTGTCATAATTTCTAGTTGAACAAGTTATGAAATGAGTCAATGTAGATGGTGGTTTTAGTCTCCGCCAATGTAAAACAAATTACGAAGGTTTAAGATCTTGTGAATTATAAGATAGAATCAACAACACCATGCTCGATCTTCACTATAATTCTTCTATTTATTTTTGAAAAATTAGTTTGGTTTATTACTCTCCCCAACCCCCCTCTTTTTCCCCTTCACATATTGAAAATGTTATGCTATGTTCTGTAGTTACAGAAATTAAATCAATTGATTTCTAGTTACTATTCCAATTAAAAACAATATCATTGAAATATGATCAAGCTTAGTTCTCGATCTTACGTACCATCCATGTAAAAGAAAATAAATTATACTTATTTTTAGACCTTAAAATTACAAATGAGGGATGTAAAGCTTGCAGTTAAACTAAACGACAACTTCCAAAAATATATGTAAGATCTATAATTTTGTTGGGGAAGAAGGATGAAAAAGTGACAACTTTAGAGATTAGAGTGCAAACCTTAAAGTGGTTGCATTTATCATAATTAAATTCTAATTAATGAAAACATATCTGATAATATCTTTAAATGGTTAATATTACATTGAGAACCATATGTACTGCGTAAAAGAGATGAAGATATGATTTAGTTAAATATAAAGTTATTTTCTAACTTGAAGGTAATTTTAAAGTAGTGATTTATTAATTTTAGATGATACACTTTTAGTGATTGTATGAATTAAGTTGAAATTAGTTTAGCAGACTCATCAATTTTTATATATATATCTTATTAGAAAATTTTAATAACAATCACTTAGATTGCAGTAGGATTTTTTTATCAATATTATCATAAATAAAAATAATTACTTATGGATTATTTTCAAATTCTATAGGTTAAAGAATTTTTAATTCGACATAATCTTGTTCCAATCCTATTGTTCATCCTTCTTTCCAAATAGAGTTGTATAATTTTAGATTAATAATTCTCTCTTATTTTAATTTATAAGCTTATATATGTAAATTCAAAGGACATAGCCTTTTAATTTCAAATTGAAAAGTACAACCTTTAAACTAATTCTATTAATAAGTACTATTATCATGGGTATTTAAATATTTGTATCATCTCTCACTCATAGATGATGAGATTATTCAATTAAAATTTTGCTTATTCTCATACTTATTCAATAATCCGTACAACTAACATACAATGAGAACTCATTATTATACATCTGATAGAAGTATATAACATCTCAATTAAAGAATTGATCCTCCAAGTAGATTTAGTATGTTCTATCCTGTCTTGTATTTTTTACGCTCCTTTGATTTCATTTATTTCACTATATAATTACTGTATTTAATTCTCTACTTAAGAGATGGTGGCCACCTTTAAATACATTTCCATGCAAGTTATCAATAAAAAATATGCTCTTCCATTATTTAGAATTCAATTTAATTATCTTTCTTAAAATTATTCCATATGATCGTATCTTACTTGATTTTCTTAAAACAATCTAAAGTAAAAAACCTTAAATTGAATTCTCAAAAGTTAAACAAGAGTTATGAGAGTATATGATAGGTATCTTTTAACCTCTAGGATTTCACAAAATATTAGATGAGATCTTATAACTTATACTAATCCCTTTATGTTCATTTTAGCACACATGGTATGAGTCATGTGTTACGATATCAACTCATTTTCTTTCATTATATATGTTTTTCATTCATAAAATACCATACAAGTATTAAGTCAAATATACATAATGTATGACTTGAGTTAGCTTGTCTACTCTAGTATTCATCTTTCAGAACTCACATTTGACAACTTAAGAGTAACCAATTGATCACTTTAAACTAATTTCCTTTTTATATACTCTAATATTAATCTTTCAGAACTCACATAAGATAACTCAAGATAGATATAGTGACCATTTGATCATTTTAAACTAATTTCCTTTTATCCTTTTATTTAAGATGACATTTACGGTTTAATTTTGCTCTTAATTATCACTTATATAATAAATCTTACTTGTCTCATCTCTAGTCATTACAAATACTAAAGGTGATTTTTTGTATAATAAGGCTAATTTCTTTTTTTTTTACATACACTTTAAATTATATAAAAAATAAACTCACATAAAGTATATATACTGTAGAAAAATAATGACATATAGTCAAACAATGTCAACATTCATTTGATATTTTAATATGACTATATAATGAGTTAATATACATATAGTAATGTTCATTAATTACATTTTAATATCTATGTAAACCTGGTGAATTTACATATCCAATGTATGTAACTCAAGAAATTAGATTTGTAATTTGATCACTCTCCATATCTCGAGTTGTTATATATTTCATATTCATTTCTACTCATGCAACTATATCTTTCAGTAGCTCATTATTACTTTTAATTATTCACAAATTAACCAAGAACCATCCAAGCCAACAACTTCTTGTACTACAATTGAAAATATTATAAATTATATTTCTATTGTGGACAATTAAATGTATGATTGATTCTTAATGTTTCATTATATTACACCATTATCAAATAAGAAGACAAATCTAAAGGTAGGTTTTGTTTTATTGAAATCTTCTCTCTAATCTACATCCTTATAACCTTTTATATGTGAGTTTTTGCTTTGGTATCATAATACGTCAATAGTACCTTTTTAAATATCTCATTTATTAATTTCCAATGTGCTTAATTTAGATTGGACTGATATCTGTTCACTAACTTAAAAGCATAACAAATACCTGGTTTTATACATATCATTGCATATATAAGACTTTAAATTGTAATGGAATAAGGAACTTTCTTTATTTGTTTCCTTTCTTGTAGCATTAACGAGTAAATCTTCTTACTAAAGCCTTCGCCTTTAGCAATAGAATTATCAATGGGTTTGTAATCTTGCATACGAAATCATTCAAGTATCTTTTGAATATATATCATTTAAAAAAGAGATAATTTCTCTTTAAATGAACTCTTAAAATTTTAAGTTCAGCAATATATAAAAATTCTACTATATTTATTATTTCAAATTCAAATGATAACTAATCTTTAATTTGTTTTAAGGAATACACTTTCATTACAAGTAATCAATATATCATCTATGTACAAGGATAAAATCATAAATTTATTTTTGGATCTTTAAATATACATGCAAATGGCCCTCATAAATCACGTTAAAATCATATGAAACAATTACGTTGTAGAAGTAAATTTACTATTATCTTAAAAGACTACTTCAGGTTATAATTGATCTCAATAATTTATACACTTTATATTATTAGCCTATCTTAATAAGACATATAGGTTATTTCATATAGCTTTCTTCTTTTAATTCTCAATTTAAAAAGTAGTGTAAGAACTATGTTGGCTATTGTAGTCAAAATAAGACGAATTGAAACAAACCTTATAATAAGTGAAAAAGTTTCTTTATAACTAATTCTTTCTTGTTGTGTGTATATCCTTTAATTATAGGGTGTTTTGTTATATTTTTCAATATTTTCATCAGTTTTTTATTTTATAAGAACTCATTTGTTCTTAATTTCTTTTTTCTCTTTAGAGAGATTAACTAAGTCCTATACTTGATTTGAGTTCAAGGAAGCTATCCCTTTCTTCATTTTTTAAATCCATTTTCTTTATTAAGGCTAGTAAGAGCATTATTTACATTCCTTAACTCATCTTTTCTTGTGGGATAATCATGTGCTTCCATTTCAAATTGATATCAGGGCATCACTCCATGATTACTTCTATATAAATAAGGTTTATTAGAAATAAATTCATGAGCTTCCTAATTACTACCACTTAAATTAGGTACAGTAGGTAAAATTTCACAAGTAGCAACATGAATTAATCTTAAATCAATTGTTCATTTTTTATATTGCTCCCACTTAGATGAAATCCCCTTACTTTATTATCTATAATATAATCATTCTGATTGAGTTTCTTATAAAAGCATAGGTTTTTACCTTGCACTTCCTTAAAAATCATTCTTTATAAATGTGAAATCTTGTGATTGAAATTCAATTATTTTTTCATCTCCTTGTTCACTTATGAACACATTCTCTTTTGAGTGTTTAAAGTATTTAATAAAGATATTTGTCTTTTATCTAGGACTTAAAATCCTATATTTATGAGAGAAATCGAGAATATAGGTAATATAACTACAAGGTCTTAAGTTTGTCATGTCAAGTTTTCTACCTATCTACAACTCATATGGGATGCATGTAACTAATTTTATGGGCACTCAATTAAGTACATACGTGATTGTTAGCAAGGTATCACCCCAAAAGCCATTGTAGACCTAATTATTTTTAATAACATTCTACACACTATTTTGCTATAGAGTTTATGGAGTAGTCAAATTTCTTTCTATTTCTTTTTCATCACATATCATTTTATGTCAGCCCTAGATGGTGCCTATGAGAGGAGTAAATTAAGTGTTTAAAAATTTTCTAAACTTAAGCCTTAACCACCTAAACAAAGTAGTTTAATGGATATAATTCCTAAAATAAAATTCAACTTATCTGATAATGGTATTCCAATATAACTCAATAATTCAAATTAAGGAAATTCAAGATCAATCAAAGTATGCATAAAATTTAAAAAATATAGGTAGGCAAACCAAATTTTATAGTGATTTGACAAAATGAACCTTTTCCTACATCCACTCTCCAACAACTTTGTTGGAAATTTCACTATACCAAATCTTCTTCAAGATGAAGAGAAACCTTTACATAATTTTGTTTTTATGGTAAAGAGGAACTCAATACAATTGTTGATAAGGATCATAACATACATATTCTAGGAATAATTTAGTGCTTTTTAGGAGACATTTTGGTTGCAATTCCATGTGATTTTCATGTAATTCTACTTAAAATCCTTGAGTCAAATATTACTTATATGATTTTCATGTTTTTCTAAATTTTTATAAGATTTGGAGATTAATATAACATATTTTTGGGATTGCTATTGGTAAGGAGTTAATTTGACGTTCAAGAATATCATGTGAGGAAGCGCCACACCAAATTTCAAGGCCATATGACAAGATATGAAGGATTCATCAAGAGAGTAGAACAAGAAAAGCTCAAACAAGCACTAGTTTTAATATAGGTGAATTTGAGGATATATTAAGTATACTTCTAGAATTCAGATTATTATAAAATTTTATGGCATTGAAGAACAACATGTGATGACCTTACATGTCAGATTTCATATCCAAAGACAAGCAGAGAGTAAGTTATAGTGAAAAGGCCAAAGGAAGACAAAAGTTAGAAAATCTGGCAAGAGGCCACGGGTTAGGCCAAACCATGGCCTAAACCGTGGGGAATCTCGAGATGGGAGCCCTTTGGCCTAATTCTTTTTGTTTTTTTAGGTCTTTCAAACCTTATTCAAGGGGGAGGCAGTTACCACTCTAAAAAAGACAAGTCCTAAGTTCTTCTAAAAGGTTTTCTTTCAATTTGAAAGAGAAGAACATATCCAAACATATTGAATTGAAGATCGAGGATTGGATTTCATACATTAAGCATCAAGGATTCAAGGATTTAAGACAACTTCACCATAAATCTTAATTCCTTCTTTCTTATTTTTGTTTGTATGATTATTTCAATGTGTAGGAACTAATTATTTCTTAGGATTTGGGCTTTTACAAACTCTAGAATATAGTGTTTATTATTATTCTTGGATTAACTTTTGAGACCAGATTTTGAATTAGATTTGTGAATAGATGCTTATAAACTTTGAATGCAATTGTCATGAATGTAAATATTGTTTTCAAAGCCTTGATTTATGTATGATTAGATTGAGAGATCAATTATATGCATTAGATTATTCCATTGACAAAATATCTTACATGGAGACCTAAAGATAAGCTTACATAAGATATTCAGATTAGATATGAGCTTAACCGAAATAATAGATTCCATAGGATCAAGTAATCAATCTTAAGACTGGGATAGAGAGAACTTTAGTCTAGTTTATTGAATTAAACAGAGTTGCATAACTTGAGAGAGAGAATGTAATTTACATTAGGGAGTTTATAGTCTAATAAATCAAAGAATTCAAGTTAATCTAAGATACAATAAATACATACACATCCTAGAGGGCATAATTTCCTAGATCCTAACTTCATATTTAATTGTTAATCTTTGCGAATGTCTTAGGCATGTTTTAATTATTAGTTATTTTATTTTTATTTAATCATAAAAAATCTACCATTTTTATAACTTAGTTAATTTAAATAGGAATACATCAATAATAGCAATCCTCGTAGATCGACACTGGGATTTACTAAACTATATTACATTAGCGATAAGTACACATGTCTTCTACCCACATAATCTTACTTTTCTACGATTGAAGAGAAACCCTTTCTCACTCCATAATTTTCACAAATTGTTTCCTCATACAAAAACCCTCAAACTACTCATGACAATATCAAAAATAACAAAACATAAACTCTATATTTCCAAATCAAATTCAATGCTAAAAAAGGGCTAAAAAACTCAATGAATGTAAGTGCACATTCTTACATTTTCTCTTGAGCTCATTCAACTCAATAACAATAAGAACTCAATCAACGCATCAATACTCGTTAAATTTTTATAAGGATTGTTTTGAGACCCTTAGAAATTTTATTGATAAGCTTTCCAAGTTCAAATAGCCATTAGAAGCTCAAAACACCCGTTACATATAATTAAAAAGACGTTGGACAATAGTCGTTATTTGTTCTCTCACTCATTTGATCGATCGATATATATGGGTCGATCGATCGATATATATGGGTCGATCTACATACTAGTTAACCTAACTCCATAGACTTTTCGACCTATCACCCAAAATTCATCAACTGGTCAACCGGTTCACAACATTGGCCGACCAATGATTCTGCAAAATCAATTAATAGGTTTTGCAGCAACATAAATTCAATTAAAAAACTTCCAAGACCATTTTCTTTATTTTCAAAAAAAATTTAAACAACTTTTAAATGTTCTCCAAAGTAATTTTAAATGCCAAGACTTTTCAATTAAGCTAAAAAACAAATTATATCTTGATTTATATCAAATCAAGAACATTTTTAAAAACTTTTACTTCAAACTTAATTCTAAAACATTGATAAACATACCAAAATTATTTTTTCCACTCTAAAAACAATTTATACAAGTTTTGAAACTTCCCCAAATTGATTCTAAATATCAAGACATGTTAATTAAACTCAAATATAAAATTTATCTTAGTTATTAAAATATTTTCTTTCTAAATAATTTCTATTTTTTTTCAGAATTTACCAAAACTTTCTCAAACATTTCAAAAGCTATCCTTTTCGTTTTAAAACCAATTCACATAAGTTCTATTTCAATCCTAAATTAGTTTTAGATACTAAGAAATTTTAGTTAAATTCCAACACAAAATATATCTCTGTTCATGAAAATTTAATCATATATTTAAAACTTTCCAAAACTACAAAATTATCAAAGTTTTCCTAAACTTTCTCCAATATCTCAACATTTTTTACACAAAATATTAACTCAAATTATTTAAAAAAACTTTCCAAATTATTTTAACATATCAGGAGGATTTCTTTAAAACAAATCATCAAATTTCATCTTAATTATGGAACTCCATACTAATATGAAACTCTAAACCAAATCCTATTATGTAAATGATCTATATACAAACTTTAAAACTCTTGACTAAAAAAACATTTAATGTAGATATGCTAACTTATGAGCGTTTTAAACATTGATAAGATGAAGGTAAGACTTGCAAAAATACAATTTTAAAATTATTTAATGTTCTTCTTCTTGTCTTGATCTTCCATTCTGACCTTATGATCAATGCTTGTTTCATTACATTCATTTTCTACATGAATCCACTTCCTCCTTAGGCTCCAACATTTATAATCTTTCATACTTTGCATTTACCTATCTTTTTAATATATAAAACTAAAACATTAGTAACAATTATCTTTTTTCATTATCAAAATTATAACTTGGAACCTCAATTGGTTCAATAATCTTCGTTTTTTATTAATGAAAGAACATAGGATATTAACAAAACATACGTAAAACACTTGCAAGGCAAAATATATAAATCAAACCATTATGAAATGCTCAAATGCTATCACTCAAATCCATTTTATTTATCACTCTTTCAACTCTCCATAATATCACCAAACACCTTCTCCCTTTTTAATATCATAAAAAAGATACTAATTTTTATAAAAGAGTTGAAAACAAATCAATTGTTAAAAAAAACCCAAATGTGATTTTGAAAAACTTTCATCAATCATTTTCAAAAACGCTCATAATCATGTAATAATCTTTCTAAAATACCTATCCTTCTTGCTAAACTCATGTAACTCTCTTTTCCCCTTAGTTTATGCATTATGGCAAATTACACTCACCATAAATTTATGTACCAATGCATTATAAGGTAACAAGGCATGAAAAAGGATGAAAATATAACGTGAACAAAAAAGACACATATTATGCATCTTTATACTAAAAACACACATGTACTAATATTATGCATATCTTGCATAAAAAAACATATATATTTCATATTATACATTAAAAATATAGATAATGAGAACAAATATGATTCAAAAATTGACTCCTCCTACATAAAGCATATAATATTACATAAACTTCTCCAAAGATCATGTAAAAATAATGAAAATGGCCTAAAGTTGTACTCCCCCATAAATTTATACATCATAAAAAATTTAATCATATAAAGGAAAAGATCTTATGAAAAATATTTATTAAAACATTTATCTAATATTAAAAATGATACCAATTGCAAAAATGATATTAATTTTAAAAATCATTTTTATTCATGCAATGCTTCAATCTTTAGATATATAGCAAATTCAATGCAATGAATCAATTTTAAAAATCATTTAAGGTTTTTTATAAAGTAGCTTCTTTAGACACATATATTAAATTTTTTTACTCAGAGCATGTATGCTACGGTCAACATACTCAAGTTAAGAATAAACCATCAAAATGTACGCTAAGGCAATGTTATCAAATATTATCAACGTAAAAGAAAACTTCTACCTTATTTTTACATCACCAATTTTACCTCATTTTCATCTTCACTTGTTTCAATAATGTTTTAATTTAGTTGGTTCGTGTAAGAGCATCTTGGTGAATTTTCCATTTCCACTAAATTGATGGAAATACCATTTTGCTACTTTGTTTAACATCCATTCTACTAAAAGATATTGATCTACAAAATAAGAAAATTATTTTTTAGATACCCATATAAACTTGGGTCGTTGGTAAGAGTTGTCGTCAATTCACCAAATAATAAAATACCTAACCTAACCTAATTATATAGATAGGGCAATTCATGGTCGATCTTAAAAAGAGCTAGAGTACGCTAATTCTATTTCTAAGGTTGCCTAAAAGAAAAATAAAGAAAAGAAAAACCCCTAGAATTAAGAGACATTAAACCTAAACATAAAGACAATCAACAAACACAAAAAATAAACAAAACATATAAAAGAAATAAACAAATGAGAATACAAGAAAGGTGGGCAAAAGATGTATCCGGGATTTCAACTTATAATTGATAATTGAAATAAGTAAATTGCAAATGGTCTAATATGCTAGCTTATAAGTTTGAACAAGCTCTCAAATCCTCAATTCCTCTAATTTTAAAAAAATCCAACAAGCTCTAAAAATATCTCTCACTACACAATAACCTAGAACAAGTTCTCTAGATTTAACGGTATAACAACTTTAAGTATTAGGGAACGATTAACCTAAGCCACAATCTCACAAGATCGGATTGTGTAACTTAGAGAATTGAAATCTTAGGCTAAGTTGATTAAGTTCATTAACAAATTTAACTAACCTATTGCCACTTATAGAAATCATTAGGACTATTACGTATCACAAGCTCATTCCTAGCAATTGAATTAGAAATTATACCTAGGATAGCCAATCCTATGAATTAATCCCTAATTCATGTCATTTAACTATAATTCCAATTCAGTCTCAAACTAAATCACAATGCCCAATTAATTCCTAATTAATTCTCAAAATTATTGAGTCAAAATCCCATTAATATCTTCCAACTCAAGCACAATCTAAGTTAACATCACGAACTTAATTAAAACAAATAATAAACTAACAATAACCATAATAAAAGAATATAAATAAAGGGATGGAAAATAAAAGCAAACACAACTATATTAATAAAAATCAAAAGATTCTATACAATATTCAAGCATAAAATCAACACAAATGAAATCAAAAATAAGAAAAACACTCAAAACAACAAGTATTAAAAGTTTAGAACATGAAATAAATAATTTAAGAAAATGACAAGAAAAACAAATGAACAACACCTAAAACTAAGAAGAAATCCTAAGAAATCTAAGTAAAAAGAAAAGAAAGGGATGGCTTAGAAGAAGAAAAATGAGCTACCCACTCTCCAAGGAAGTAAGCTTTAATGTTGTTGTCGACTCTCCAAGGAAAGCTTCTCATTTTGTAAAGCTTAAAATGCCAATTTTGTTTCTTTTTAAAAGCCTCCTCTTCTTTTAAGCTTTTCTTATTTCATGCATTTAAGCTCCTTTAATATGGAAAGCTCTTCCTTTTTTTCATTTTTGCTCCAATTTGCTTCAAAATCTTGTTTTTTTAGTTAAAATGTGTATCAATACATCTAACCTAGCATTTAACATAAATTGAACATAAATAAAGCATTTTATCTTTAAAATAGGATTGAAATCACATGGAAATACATAAGAAAACATAAGATAATTCAATCCTATCAAATACCCTCCACACTTGAACTATTGCTTGTCCTCAAGTAATAACTCAAACACTTCACTCAAACAATTCAAATCAAGAGTTAATAGTTAATTAAGCATAAAAAAATCAATTAATACCTTTAATCTAATTTACAAATTTCAACTCTATTATGGTAAAAAATAAGTTAATCATAAGCAAAACACAAAGTCAGTGAAAAAGAAATCCAATATGCATAATATCCAACATTCAAGCCATTTCGTATAGGTTATCACACAAACTAATCAAAGATGCTCAAAATGAAGAAATACAAATGAAAACACAATACCATTTGATATTTGAGTAATAATTTTTTGAAAAGTCATCTAATTTTTTGATGTAAAGATGAACACTTTTTATGAACACCCTCGGTTACTAGGTTAGATCACCATCTCCAAATGGCTAAAAACACCACTCATAACTTCAACATTATATTAGGTTGAAGTCAGCAAAGTGAGAATTACCCAATATGCAATAATTACACAAAAGAATAAAGATGCTTCTTATTCAATAACACAAAACAAAAGATACTTTTAACAACACAAAAATAAAGATGTTTTTCTCTTTTTTCCTTTTTCTTTTTCTTCTTATTTTCATTTTTTCTTTTCTTTCATTTTCTTTCAACACTTTATTCTAAGCATCCCATCTCACATTCATATGAAAAACCGTACAAAATAAACTTACACATTAAATATTATACAAATAGGTCACTAAACACATGCAAAGTACTCAAAAGAAAAGGAAAAATGAAAAGGAGTTAACATAATTTCAAGGGCTGAGCAATGATCCTAAAATTAAAAGCATCAATTTCCTTTTAGTAACACAATTAACTATTAACTAAAGATTAAAATTATTTAAGCTACCACATTCAAACCATCACCATCAAACTCACAATAATTCAAGTGTGAAAAAATTTTCAACCTTACCCCACTCTCACATTTAAAATTGACATTATCCACAATGTCTTAAAATCAATAAAATACAAAGGGTATGGAGCAAGAATACTCCCCTAGAATCGAGGCAATCCATGAACTACTAGAAGGAGAGATAGCCTTCCACTTTAACGGCCTATAAGACAAAACATATAAAAGGAAGGAAAAATACGTAAACACGAGGAAATTAAGAACTTATTTAATAAACAGAAAACACACAAAAACTTTATTAAAAGGTTAAGTTGCCTCCCAACAAGTACTTAGTTAAGGTTATAAGATTGACCCCTGATATTTACGTTATTCATTATCAAATAGATGTTTGAGACCGACAAGAAACATGCTCAAACTCATAAATGAGCTTGAAGTAACTTCCTTCGAAGCAAGCTCATAAATAGCATGATGCTTCAAAGTTTCAGGGAGGTGGAACCAAACTACGTCCTCGTCATGCTTCAATGTCCACTCTCCTTTTTGGACATCGCCCTTCTCCTAGGATGATCTTCGTAGTGGATTAAGCAATGACAGTTGAGACTCTACATCCTACTCGTCACCTTCCACTTCTAGCTTGCTTGCCCACAACTCGTTCAACACGATGACATCCTGTGGCTTTTCTTCTTCTTGCTTCTCTTCTTCCCTAATCTGTAAATGGTTAGAAAAAGGAAATGAAACTTTGTAAATAATAATAAAAGAGGTATCACTTACCATAGGAGGTTATACACCTTCATTCTTTTCCTGAATACATTCCTTTTCTTTACCTTGTTGCTCTTGATCTTCCTCTCTTACTTCTAGGTTCTCCCATGGTTCTCCACTCTCTAATGGAATAGTGCACATCTCCTCAACATTGCTCTCCTATTGGCTAAGAATGCTTTAAGAGACTTGGGCTTTTAAGCTCTCTATTACCTCTATCAACTAGCTTACTTGATCTTCCAAAGTCTTCAAGTTGCTCCTTATTTCCTGCTAGAATTGAAGATTGCTCATAGCCAAGCTCATTATGATCTCCTTCAATGACATCCCATAAGCTTGTGATGGCGATGGTGGAGCTAGAGACTCGGGCTAAAAGTGTGGCTGCTCTTAGTAATAACTTGGTGGAGAATCAAATCTGTATTGTGTATCCTGCAAAATATGACACGTACAAAAAGGATAACCCAAAAAAGAGCAAACCTTACATACCTTACCTTGTTGTTCATTCATCGGTACTAGTATAGCTAAGGGTATAACAGTATCCACTTGATGTTCTAATCTAAAAGTAGCAAGAATTTGATAATCATTATCAAAACAGTAATAGTAAGAAAAATCATAATGAAAATTGTATTGATAATGATCTATCGCCACTAAAAGATTGCAGAATCAGAAAAATCTATGAAATTAAAACAAACAAAAGAAAAGATGACCATAAACAAAAAAACAAGACAAAAACAAAAAAACAAAGAGAACAAAAGAAATAGTGTAAACATAAGCATCAGCTCCCCAATAACGACCCCAAAAATTTGGCAAGAGATGTAATCAGTTTACCAAATGATAAAATACCTAACCTAATATAACTATGTACCTAGGGCACGACAGGGTCGATCCCAAGAAGAGTTAGGTTGCACTAAAGCTATTTCTAAAGTTGTTTAAAAGAAAAACAAAGAAAAAAACCCTTGGAATTAAGCGACATTAAAACTAAACATAAAGACAATTAACAAACACAAAACAAATAAAAAAACACATAAAAGAAATAAACAGATGACAATACAAGAAAGCAGGGTAGAAGATATATCCAGGATTTTAGACTTATAATTGATCATCGAAATAAATAAATTGTGAATGGACTAAGTTGCTAGCCTATAGGTTTGAACAAGCTCTAAAACCCTTAGTTCCTCCAATTTAAGATAAATCGAACAAGCTCTAAAAATATCTCTAACTACGTAACAACCTAGAATAAGCTCACTAGATTTAATGATGCAGCAGCTTTAAGTATTAGGGAACGACTAACCTAAGCCACAATCTAGCAAGCTCAGATTGTGTAACTTAGAAAATTGGAATCTTGGACTAAGTTGATTAAGTTCACTGGCAAATTAACTAGTCTATTACCACTTATGAAAATCACATAGGACTATTACGTATCACAAGCTCATTCCTAACAATCGAATTAGAAATTATACCTAGGATGCCCAATCCTATGAATTAATCCTTAATTTGTATCATTTAACTAGAATTCCAATTCAACCTCAACCTAAATCACAATGCCTAATTAATCCGTAATCAATTATCACAATTATTGAGCCAAAATCTCGTTAATATCTTCTAACTCAAGCATAATCTAAGCTAACATCTTGAACTTAGGCCATGTTTGTTATCATTTCCATATTTTATTTTTCTAAATACAAAAATCAATAAACACGACACAGAAACCGAAAAAGACAATATATTAATACAACACAAAAATAAAAACAAAAAATAGAAACAAGAAGTGATACCAAATGTGCTCTTAATTAAAACAAATAATAAACTAACAATAACCATAATAAAAGAACACAAATAAAGGGATGGAAAATAAAAGCAAACACAACTATATTAATAAAAATCATAAGATGCCATACAATATTCAAGCATAAACTCAACACAAATGAAATCATAACCAAGAAAAACACAAAAAACAACAAGTATTAAAAGTGTAGAACATGAAATAAATAATGCAAGAAAATAACAAGAAAAAGAAATTAACAACACCTAAAAACTAAAAAGACCTAAAAAATCTAAGCAAAAAGAAAAGAAAGGGACAAATTAGAAGAAGAGAAATGAGCTGCCACTCTTTAAGGAAGCAAGCTCTAATGTTGTTGTCAACTCTCCAAGGAAAGCTTCTCATTTTGTAAAGCTTAAAATGCCAATGTTATTTCTTTTAAAAGTCTCCTCTTCGTTTAAGCTTTTCTTGTTTCATGCATTTAAGCTCCTTTAATATGGAAAACTCTTCCTTTTTCATTTTTGCTCCAATTTGCTTCAAAATCTTTTGGTTCTAAATGTGTATCAACACATCTAACCTAGCTTTTAACACAAATTGAACACAAATTGAGCATTTTATCTTTAAAATAAGATTGAAATCACATGGAAATGCTTAAGAAAACATAAGATAATTCAATCCTATCAGTCCTTGAGGGTTGCTTTAACACTTTTCTAAACTCATATTTTTTATAGATTGTTAAAAATGTTTTGTTTAGCAAAAAAAAATTAATATGTCCAAATTCACCACAAAAATGGCATCTCAAATATACATGGTTATGAGTCCTATCATTTTTACTCCTTTCATAATAAACTCTCCTATTATAGTGACAAAACTTGGGATGTATGTGAGGGGTATTCCTATATACATGCATGTATAAGGTATGATGATAAAACATGCCATTTTGTCTTAATGCACTTCTAAGTCTCCTATCACTATATATTCCCTTTATGAAAATATGACCTAGGATTTAAATGAGAAATGCTCCTAGATTTATGTACATGCATATAAGGAGCATGGAAATATGTAAGACCATATTACGTCACATGGGACCAAAATGCATCTTGATGTATTTGTGCATTTGTTAAAACTTATGTATATTGTTGATTTGATATACATTCGTCTTATTTTTAGACTCATAACTATACATGAATGCATGATGATTTTTCTTATGATGAGATTTGAAAAAGATGCCATGTTTTCAAATGAGGGCCTAATTAAATTTTCACTATTCAAGTTACCCTTCACAAAAGTAGTTTTTACATTATTTGAAGCACTCCCTTAAAATAATCCTAAATCACACCTATCACTTGAGCTCTTTTGATCTCCTAGAATGTTAGTCAAGTTTTCACTCTTTTGATTGAATTTTGATTTCCTTCTTCAATACCTCATTTTCATGCAATAATTTATTAATGTCCTCTTCATGTTTGACAACTTCCATACTCCTAGACCCTACCATAATATGCAATTCACTCTTTATCATATCATTCTTTAACATACATTCATTCAAATGCTTCAATGTATTCCTATGTTTATAAGCAAGTTTCTTCCTTCTCAAGCTTATGATTTCTAAAAATTTAAATAATTCATCATATAAAAGATCATCAAAATCATTTTCATTGTCACAATCATTATTGTCAATAGTTTAACTTAGAAAGTGTCTTATCCTCCTTAATAGTCGTAAAGCATGTAAGAGCTACTTCTTCTTCTAAGCACTCATTATTCCATTTTTTAAACTTGATTTTAACCTATATAAAAATCCTCCTACCTACAAAAGATCTCATTAGCCAAATTGGATATTGAAAATTTATCATAAACAAATCGATCTAATGTACAAAAAAAAATATGCATGGCATTATTATTCAAAGAAATAGGTACCATATCACTTCCATCCCATTCATCTTCTAATTTAGGTACTTATTTTATATTTACAACTTTTGTGTGAATAAAGGGACCTTTAGACACAATTTCACAAAAATCTAATTTTTCACTTATAAGAAAAAACTTCATCCTAATTTTTAAAGCCAAAAAATCATTACCATTAAACAAAGGTACTTTACACACATCTAGCTCCTCTTGATACGATGGATATGTCAATGCATTCAAATATGCCATATTTAATTTTTTTATTACTAATTACATTAGAAATGTAAGCACTAGAGAGACCCACTGTGATACCACTTGTTAGCTCTAGATGGTACTCAAGAGGGGTGTAAATTAGGTGTTTAAATTTTTTTTAAATTTTAAGCTATAGCCACCTAAACCAAGTATTTAAATGGATGCAATGCCCTAAAAAAATTTCAACCCATATGATGATGGTATGCCAATATAACTCAATAATTCAAATTAAGGCAATTCAAGATCAATCACAATATGCATAAAATTAAAGTGTTCAAGGAAGAAAGGAGGTAAACCAAATTTTATAGTGGTTCATCAAATTAACCCTTAACCTAGATCCACTCTCCAATAACCTTGTTAGAAATTTCACAATACTATATATTCCTTAAGGTGAGAAAGAACTTTTATATAATCTTCTTTCTATGGTAACAAGGAACTCAGTATAAAAATCTTCTCTCAAAAGTGAAAAAGAACCCATACAATCTTGCTTTTTTAAGGGTACCTTTCTCACTTCACAATTTTCATGAATTCTTTCCTAATATACAAACCCTCAAACCACTCAAACCAAGATCAAAAATAAGAAAAAAAAACTTTCAATCAAGGCTCAAAGAGGGCTAAAAAACTTAATGAACGTAAGTGCATGACCTTAGACTTTCTCTCAAACTCATTTGACTCAATAACATAATCAATGTATCAATACTTATCCAACTTTCATAAAGATTATTCTAAGACATTTATAATCTCTATTTATAATCTCCCTAAGTTTAAATAGCCATTAGAAGCTCAAAATAACCATTATCCATAATTAAAAAGACGTTGGAAATAGTTGTTATCTTTACATTGCTCATTTAGTTGATGGATGCATGTAGGTTAGTCAATTGAGCATTGATCAACTGCCTGATACATACTAATCAACCAATGCTACTTAAAATGCCATACTACTCAACTATCTCTATAGTGGATCAACTTATCACTCAGAATTCATCAATTGATTGACTAGTTCACAACATTGTTAGGCTGATGGTTATGTAGAACCAACTTTAAGTTCTATAACAAAACAAATTCATTTTAAAAATTTTCAAATCCAATTCCTTTATTTCCAAAAAAAATTCAAATAACTTTTAAATTTTTCCTAAAGTAATTTTGAATACCAAAACTTTCAATAAAAATAAAAAAATATATCTTAGTTTATGAAAAATTAAGCACATCTTTAAAATTTTTACTTCAAACTCAATTCTAAATCATATAGAAACATATAAAAACCATTTCTTTTACTCAAAAACAATTTATACAAGTTTTAAAACTTTCCTAAAATGATTATAAATGCCAAGACATGTCAATTAAACTCAAATACAAATTTTTTCTTATTTATGGGAATTTTTCATTCTAAATGATTTATACTCTTTCAAAATTTCCTAAAACTTTCTCAATAATTTCAAAAACTATTCTTTTCACTTTAAATCCAATTCACACAAGTTTCAATTCATTATTATATGGATTTTAGTCACCAGAGAATTTTAATTAAACTCATGCACAAAATATGTCTTCATTCATGAAAATTTAAGCACTTATGAAAACTTTTCAAAACTATAAACAGATAATAAATCTTTAAGTGGCCAACCTTTAAGGATTCTTTTCACTTCATTATCTTACATTAAACAGTTGTTAATTTAGTGACCATGCTTTTAAAATTCATTAAACTAAGGTATTTTGTCAAGTTTTTGTTAATGTAGCTAACGGAAGACATTTATGTGGAAAAAAGTGCACACATGGATGTCTATGTATACAACCCAACCACTAATCAATTTTTAAAATTTTATAATCTAGTGACCTACCTTTAAAAGTTTTACATTATTGACCAATCATTAAAAATATTGAATTTAGTAATCAACCTTTAACAAGTGATTAAATACATAAATACTTTAATAGAAAATATTGTATAATAACTTTTAAGTTTAGTTAATAAATATTTAATTATATATTAGACTCTTGTTAAAAAAAATCCAAGATTTATACTTGATAAGTCTTTAACCTAAAAGAAAAATATATAAATTAAAATTTGAAATTAAATGTATAATAGTTAAAAAATATCGTTAATAAATAAATATAGATTTAAGGATATATTATTGATTTATAACAAATAATAGGTATAAACATTAAAAAAAACTTATTCAAAAGATTAAAAACAATTCCATTGAAAAAAATGAAATTAATGTATGTTCTCATTATAAGTTCGTAAATTTTTTTTTATTTTTATTATAAGATTACCAAACTATTATGTAAAATTTCATCTTTCCATCTTTTTATATGTTAGTTATGATATTAGTTAGTTGTATCTTAAAAAGATAATATAGATACAAATAGGAAGATAATGTAATTTGTAATGATTAAGAATTTATAATGAGTATGACAGGACAGTGAAATTACTTTCTGAATTTTAATATTTTATTTATTTATAATGTCTAGATTTTTTGTAAATATTATAATTACTTTAGTGAATATATTTTATCATAATTAATTTAATACTAAACTTTATCTTACCTCTTTTTACATGTTAATTACGATATTAATTTTTAATATTCTAAAAAGATAATATAAATATAATTAGAAAAATAATGTAATTTATATTAATTACGAATTTATAATGGATATGACATGATAATGAAGTTATTTTCTGATTTCTAATATATTATTTAATTATAATGTCTAAGTTTCGTATAAATTAATTAATTATGATAAATTATAGTTAAAATTTTCCTTTGAAAAATTGAAAACTATTTTATTGAAAAAAAACTAGATATATGATCTCATTATGAGCTCTTAAAAATTTTAGTCATTTGTTAAATGTGAGATTGAAAAGCTATTATATAAAACTTCATCTTTCTATCTTTTTACATATTGGTTATGATATTAGTTATTAGTATCTTAAAAAAGACAATATAGAAATAATTACGAAGATAATATAATTAAGGATTAAGGATTTATAATTGGTATGAGATGACAATAAAAATTATTTTATGAATTTTAATATAGTATTTAATTATATTGTCTAGATTTTTAATAAAGAATATACTTATTTTATTGAATATATTTTAACATATTTAATTTAATATTAAACTTTATCTTTCCTCTTTTTACATATTAATTATGATATTAGTTATTAGTATACTAAAAAGGTAGTATAAGTATAATTAGGAAGATAATGTATTTTGTAATGATTAAAAAATTATGGTGGATATGACATGTTAATGAAGTTATTTTTTGAATTATAATACTTATAATGTCTAGTTTTTTCACAAATAAATTAATTATGATAAATATAGTAAAAAAAAGCTTATTCTTTCAAAATATTGAAAACTATTTCATTAAAAAAAACTCAATATATGATCTCATTATAAGTTCTTCAAAATTTTTAATCATTTTTAATATAAGGCGAAAAAACTATTATATAAAACTTTATCTTTCCATATTCTTACATCTTATTTATGATATTAATTATTAATATTTTAAAAAGATAATATAAATATAAATAGGAAGATAATGTAATTTGTAATGACTAAGAATTTATAGTGAGTATGACATCACAAAGAAGTTATTTTCTGAATTCTAATATAATTTAAAATGTTTATATTTTTTATAAATAATATAATTATTTTAGTGAATATATTTCATCCAAATTGATTTAATACTAAACTTTATCTATCTTTCTCTTTACATGTTAGTTATGATATTAGTTATTAGTATCTTAAAAAATAATACAGATATAATTAGGAAGATAATGTAATTTGTAATGATTAAAAATTTATAATGGATATGGTATAAAAATAAAGTTTTTTTTTCTGAATTCTAATATATTTTTTACATATAATTTTTAAATTTTTCATAAATAATATACTTACTACATTTACTATATGATGTCTAGGTTTTTATCATTATTTATTTATTTATGAAAAACCTAGACATCATAAATCAATAACATATCTTTAAATCTAAATTTATTTATAAAAGATATTTTGTGGCTACTATATAATTAATTTAAAATATTTATTTATAAATTATTTCTTTCAAGTCAAGGACTTACCAAATATAAATCTTGGATATTCTTTAAAATAAAGTCTAACATATAAGTAAATGTTTGTTATCTAAACTTAAAAGTTTTTACACACTCACTATCTCAGTAATGAAAGTTTCTGGACCATCTCTCCTAAATATGATTCCTCTTGGACAGTGTGTAATTTGCTTAAGATGAGGGACACTGTTCATAAAGCAATTAGCATTAAACCAGGAGATGGAAAAAGATGTTTCTTCTGGCATGATGATTGGCTTAATAAAGGCCCTCTGTCTTATCTTCCTGAACTTCATCAAGTTCGTGCGCTCATTCCTAATCATATTAAGCTTGTAAATGCTCTGTTACATCATTCCTATATTTTCAATCTTTTGCCCACCTCTAGTATTAAGGATGACTTGCTTAGTTTTCAGCATTGTGCATCAAGTGCAAATAAGTACATTTGGACTAATCATGCTTCTGGTTTGTTCACTAATCGATCTTGTAGAAACTTTTTAAGGGATCATTTTCCTATAGTCCCTCATTTCTCTATAGTATGGTATATGTAGAAATGGTTCAAAAACTATTAATCACCTCTTTTTTGAATGCTCTTACACCAATCAAGTCTGGTTGGCTATTCATCATCTTTCAGGCATCACTGCTCCTTCTCAGCCTTTACAGGGCATTATTGATTGGTTCATCCACTAGACCTCTCTTTAGCACAATGATCTTGAAATTGCTAAAATGTCTTTAGCTAATGTAGTCTATTATATTTTGAAACAACATAGTCTATTATATTTAGAAGCGACAGAATGCTTATATTTTCCAACATTGTCATACTTTTATGGACGCTTTTATTACTGAACTTATAGAAACAACTACAATGCAAATACTAGTGTATCAGATTTAAGAAGGTTATAGTGTTACCTTGCATAAAAGATGGAGGCTTTATTTTGGGTTTTTTTTTTGTGCTCTTACTAAACTTTTTGTTGTTCTTCTCTTTTTCTCTAGTCTTTATTGTTTTTTACTTTTACGTGATTCGATTTCTTTTTTATTTTTTTCCTTGTATTGCCAGTTTCAGCTGGTCTACTTGTAATACTCTCTTTGTTAATTATTTCTTTGGTTTGTTTTTTCTTAAAAAAAAGTTTTATACAATACTTCCTACTAAAATATTGGTATATTTAATCACTTATTAAAAGGTTAGTCACCAAATTGAAAACTTTTAAAATTTAATTACTAAATTGAAAATTTTTAAAAGGTTAATCACCAAATTGAAAACATTTAAAGGTTAATAATAGTTAGGTTGTATAGGTGAACATCTACATATGCACATATTTTTTACGTAGACGTCTACATGTTAAGTTTCATTAGTTTTATTAACATAAAAATGATGGAATACTTTATTTGAATAAGTTTTAGAAGGTTGGTCACTAAATTGAAAACTTTTAAAGGCTAAATATTAAAGTAAAAATATACTTAAAGGTTGATCACTAGCAGATTTATTATCCTAATCTACAAAATCTTTTCAAGGTTTTCCTAAGGGAATGTTTAGTTGGGTTGTAGGTTGTGATTTTATGTTGTAATTGTTGTATTTTTGTATTGGTAATTATGTTTTCTTTATCGATTTTTGTGTTGTATTAGTGTGTTTTCTTTATCGATTTTTGTGTTTAAAAAAACGGGAAACCAAAACAAAAAACAAAAGCTAAAATAAACAAGGCTTGAACTTGCAAGTTACTTAGGTTGACCATGCAAAATATAATGAAACTAAAATTCACCAGTTTTGTCGGGCATTGATAAGGTTCGATATGCGGTTTAAGGCTCAATGATGTGTGACATCCCTTCAACATCAATGTGAATCGCCACTCTCATGTCCTCTGCTATACCCACTAGAGACCACACAGGTTAACTAGAAACATCACTGTTTGATCTATATACTTACTTTCACTCCTTAAAAAGTTTTGATCTTTTAATTTTCATGTAATAAAATATAGTCATAATTACTTGTGGTTGGAGAAGCATTTTGAAGCTGGTTCAAAGAATGACTGACAACTTCTACACCAGTGTCCATGCCTCTACAGTCCACAAATGGAATAAGATGAATGCAAGAAACACAGATGAAGACGTCAAGGTTACAACCAAAAAGAGTGTGGACAATCCTAGATAGCCACCAGGTATCGTGTTAAGTGTCGCCTCTTTAATTTGGCTACCGGTTTCTCCAGAAAGACACCTTGATTTTCTTCTTAATGAACGGCTCATAAAGAAATTGGACAAATTATCCAACGGTGGACCTTTGCAGGAATGGCTCACATCACAAAGGGTCGAGATCATGGCTAGTGTATCTTACTCCTACGTGTTAGTATAATGATATAACTACCACTACCCTTGCCTCCCTAATTTCTTCATTTTCCACCATGTTTGATGTTAAAAAAGTCCGTTAGGTCGCTAATACCACAAGTCGCGCCTTTCTTTGCACGACAATCTCATTTAAGTTCATTCTCATGTGAATATCACCGAACAATTCTTTTAATACTCAAACACCTTACACGCACACTCGTGTTTAAGTGTTTCATTTACATAAACCAAAAATCACGTATATAAAAAGAGAAAAGAAAGCATAAGAGATATAATATAGTCGAAACTAATCTTTCATTGACTCTTACAAAATGTTAATAAAAGAATAAATACCTCCTTATCGAAACACTTACAAGAATTCCCAACTCGAAACCCTTACAAGAGAATTCCCTTAAAAGCTCTTAACTCTATAAGTTGTCTCTCCTCTTGAGAATGACTGAATAATTTCTAAATTCCTAAATCCCTAAATGAAGAGTTCTGGCTCTAATGAGTTATTTATAGGCTTCTTGACTTAGAAAGCAAATACAAGATAATTAGGACTCTGAGATTCTAATATGTCTTAATAACTAAGACCACATCACCCAAATCAATGGGAAGACATCCCCTTCCTTTTAGGACTCTTCTAATTGGTTAAATTACATCAGGATCTAATAAGATAAAGATTACATGCAAATTGGGAAAGATCTTCGATATCCGCAAAGATTCTCATGATTTTCAGAAGTTTAATCCCACATGGTCTCTAACACTTAGATTTGATGTTGTCCCGCTTGATCTTCAAGTTGATCTCGTCACATCATCTAGTGCCACATCATCCACAGTTACCACATAACTGCTAATGTGTTTTTCAAGTCACCAAAGTCTATCCATACATAGGTCCATCTTACATAGGTCCATCAATGTACATTCATGGACAAGTCTATCTTCCATGATCAAGCTCACTCATGCTGTAATCTTATTGCTCCATTACTAAGTACAACTCATGATCCGAGTTAATATAAAACCTTGCCAATTTTACATACCTTCGCTTGTCTCGCTGAAGTCAAGTGTCTATGCGCATCCTTGTATCCTTGTACCCACATGCCTTCGTGCAACCTCATGCGGTCATGTAAGATCTTCCATGACTATGCGTATTCTTATGCATCCCTGGTAGGGATGTCAAAAATTGACCCGACCCGATAACCCGACCTGCCTGACCTGGACCATACCCGAC
>JAOXYD010031860.1:0-14108 GCA_028565735.1 Pinacopodium congolense | reverse complement strand
TGTGAAATAATTTTTTGCAAATGTTGTATAAATTGAATGATAATGACAACAAAATAATAAAATAGAATAGTTTTCAAAGGTAAAATAAATTAAATATATTAGAACATTGTGCAATGGCTATAAAATTTAATTGGGGGGGGGGTTTCATGTGTTGTGTGGTCAGAAATACAAATATAAGTGAATTAGATCTTCTTTTTTTTGTGTGTGAAGTTTTTGGATATTTTTTGGTGTGGTTTATGAGGTTTATTTTTTCATTAATCCTCAAAGTTTATTTAAGAGTTCCTAAACATTTAGGTTGGTTCAGAGTAACATATTATGAAGTGTATTTATAGGTTTATAAGTTTGTGAGGGTGAAAATTATGAAGGGTTATACTTATGGCTATTGAAAAGGTAAGTGGTTGTAAAATATTACCTTATAGCTTTGTGAAAAGGGAGTTGTACTTTTCATTAAAGATAGTGAAATATCCAAGAGATGTTAAGGAATGGATGAGGGTGTGGGTCTAGACATCGAACCACTATAAAAATCATTTGTTCCCTTCTTCTTTATCTCTCTTTTTATTTTCAAGTTCATACAAAAAATAAAATATTTTATTTCCATCATGTCATTATTATTTAGTATTATGCATTTCGATCAATTTCTCATAATTAAGATATATTATTAAATTTATTAATTATTTTTTTAACTTTCACATTATATAATTTTTATGAGGGAATTTTGCAATTAGATGTAATGCACTTAGAAAGACTTACAAAAATATAGAAGCACCTAATTAACCTTTCTCGTAAGTGCCAGATAGAGACTAACATTTGGTACCAAAATAAGGGATCACAAAGGAATATTTCTTTAGAAATAGTGAGGTTAAGGTCACGCCACATTTAGATAGTTTAGGAATACCCCCTTATTTTAATGGAAATAATTTTAGAGATTAGAAAAATAGACTGAAAATTTTTCTCTTCTCCATAGGAGTAGATTTTTATAAAATTATAGAGAATGAACTACACATTCTGATGAAAAAAACAATAGTTATAAATAATGTAGAGAAATTAGTACCTTAAGAAGAATTTGAATGGGATGATATGGATGAAGAGTTTATTAATTTTAATAATAAATTAGTAAGCATTCTATTTTTTACATTGACTAGGAAAGAGTTTGATAAAGTCTTAAGTTGTAATTCCACTGATTAAGTGTGGCACATTTTAGAAAATACTTATGAAAGCATAAATCCAAGTGAAAAAGAAGAAAGTGTGCATGGAGAAGTGGCTCACATTTTTTTCTTAGATGATTAGGTTCATTCTAACTCAAATTGTTATAACGATGATGCACCTAATTATTCTCATTATCATGATGTTAAAGATGATTATGATATAGAGTTTAAATATGATGAGTCAGTAGAGTACTTGGAAGAGTTAACTAGAACAAAAAAATGTCCTTTAAATATAAAATACCTTGAAATTATTATATTCATGAAAGATTGAAAGTGAGAAACCTAGAAATGAATGAGAATTAGAAATTATGAATATTGGTGATATGCAAAATTGGAGAAAGGAAAATGCATCTTTAAAGAAACAAGTTGAACTAAAGAATATGGATAGTAATGAGCAAAAACTAAGAAATAAGAATGCATCATTAAGAAAAAAGATAGAAATATTTAAGGAATCCTTATCTAAATTAACCAATGGTAAAAAGAAGCTAAAATGAAAGCGTTGTGGGCAAAAATTCTTTAAATGATAGATGTGGTCTAGGATTTAACAATGATAATGCTCTATCAAGTTGAGAGATGAAATTTGTTAAAGGAAAGAATTAGAAGAGGGGTTATGGGGTTTGGTTTTTTGTTGTAATTGTTGTATTTTTATATTGGGTATTGTGCTTTCTTTTTCGATTTCTGTGCTGTATTAGTGTTTTTTCTTTATCAATTTTTGTATTTAGAAAAACAGGAAACAAAAACTAAAAACCAAAGTGAAATTAAACAAGCCCCAAGCTATCTGTACAAAATGATGTATCATCTTTTAAATCCTAACTTAGGAGTCAGCATCATGAATTTGTGTATGCATCTAGACCTAAGAAGGGAATTCATTTGTAAAAAATTAGGCATACTTACCATAGATATGAAAAATCACAAAATAATACAATTAGGCCTTATATTCATCAAATTGCTCCATCTCACCTAGAAACATGTCTTATTCATATCTTAGGTCCCTTATTCATTAAAAGATGACCTATAGTGATACATGGCCCAAGAACATACCATAACATAGGAATGAAGTTAAGAGATCATATTTTCAACCTAGGCAAAACTATAATGTGAGCTTTAATGAATCAGGGCCTAGGTATGACATTAGACACACTTATAGGACTTATTCACCCTTTTTTTGAAGTTATTGTGAACATTAGGGACATGTTAAATGTTTTTGTTAGGATAAATTAAATAGTTGGAATATTCTACCAAATGACCAAAGACGGGTTGTTAAACCCCAAAGACCCAAGCCAATATGGATATCGTAAGTCTTTTGAATTACAATTTTTAGGTCAAAAGGACTTCAAGGGTATGCCTAAAAAAAAAGGAGAGAATCATCAAAGCATATTGATGAGCTAAGGAAGAGAAGATATTACAATTGATGATATACAAAAAGGGAGGTACACGTTGGTATAAATTTGGTATGAAATTGATATATAAATTTAAATGGATGATTGTTAATATATACAAATTAAGTGGTATTTGATGATGATTTAAATATTTTGATTCATTTATATTTGAAACTAAAGGAAAAGAAAAAAAATGTTGCCATGACTAGATTGACATGATTAGGAGAAAATTAAGAATTGTATAAAATTATGAAAAGCTTTTTATATAGAGAGAAAGTAGAACTACTACGATGTATTTGGATGCTAGATATTGAATTTGGTTTTTGAATTTTAATGTTGAAATTTGAAATATGTATATGACATTTAAATCTCCATCTTGATCTTTAATCCTCTTTAAAGTTTATACATGTGCGTATATATTATATAGAAAAGATGAGAAATTATTGGCTTCATTTCCAAAAGTGTTTAGGGGGAGGACTGGTAATTTTAATGATATCTAAATTTTTATAAATTGATTCCATGTCATTTTTTCCTTTATAAAAGGTTTTGAGAAGTTTGACTATGCATTTGAACGTTGGGTACTAAACATAATTTATGTCTTTGATTACGTATGAGATAAATGATGCATTTTATAGTGATAACTACTTGTTATCAAATTCACTAAGTTATGATAACATCTTACTAGATGATAGTTGAATAATTCTCCTTAACTTTAGTGTGATATTTTAGATAATTCATGTCATTTTGAATTTTCTTTTAAGATTGGGAGAAAAAGTTGTTCTTAAGTCATATTTTCTTGATTTATTTCAGTGAGCTAAAATTTTCAAAATTGATGAAATAAGAAAGAACCTTGATAATTTTGATGGGTATATTCTAGATCATTATAAAAATCTGAAAAATTTTAATTATGTATTAACTCATATTAGTTATTTATGAATCATAAACTTAAGAAGAGCCTAAGTGCTTAAAGACCTTTGAGGATTGATTTAAATTGTACCTTGAGTTGTTTACAATGTGTTTCTTAATATATGAATTAAGGAAGAGTTTCCATAAACTTGAGAAGTTTGAGTTTTAATAAATTCTTGCATTATGTCACTTTTTAAAAATGGCAAGAGTGTCATATGTTACTATAGTAGGGAGTTCCATATTGAATGACACTTATGAATCATGAACTTGAAATGTAATTAGTGTTTATGGTTTTTACTCCTTGAAATGTAAGTTTTAGCAAGTGATAATGCATATATTTAGGGGTAGTAATAAATCTTAATCAACTTAGAGGGAGTCATGAAAAATGTAAGTAATTATAATGAATTTAGGCCTATCATTAGTTTTATAATTTAAGTTTTTCTTGATATATGTTTGTTTATTGAAATTATTGCTAAATTATGTTTAATTTAGGGGGATTTAGCAAAAATTTTGATAATTTGATGGTTATTGATTGATTTGTAAGGAATATGATGTTTTTAGGTAAGTTTAAACATGGAAATGTGGTATTGAATTTATGGTATGTTTACTTTGTTGCTTTTGAGGAGTGCATCTTTTTGAAATCTTAAAGTGGTATTAATTTTTATTTAAAACAAATTTGATATTTGTGGTTTAAAATTGAGTTTTGGATATGTTGTAATAAATCTTAATCTTTAGTGTTAGTTGGTTGGTTTAGGTGACTTAGTTTTTAACACAATTTTAACTTTAACTAAACCAATATGTAGGCAAGTATACCTGTGCTATAAGTAATGTAATGTGGTGTTTCTCCACCTCCAAGTGTCAATCCCACAGGAAAAAATCAACAATTACTAATAGGCATGAGGATTAGGAAGTTTAACCTTTGGATTTTTAATCTTAGTCTTAAATCTCTCCCAAATAGTAAAATTTTTTATCATACATTGATTAATTTGTGTTATTTATTGATTAATTCAATAGCCTAAGTTGATTTTTCAAATCTTAGATTATCTACTAATCTTTTCTTAAGTGATGCAAAAAAGATTAATTAAATTATTTACAACCTAGTCCTTTGCTGAAAATTGAATCAGCCGGACATTTTAAGTGGCATGTATTCCTTTTTTTTTCCACTTTCAAAGGCTTAAGAAAACCCCCTTTTTCCTTACCAAAAAGGGCTTTAATTGCAAGCCATCCTTGATGGTGATATTACTATGGTTATTTAAAAAATTAATAACCAAAAAACACTAAACAATATCAATCACAAGAAAGGAAAGGTACCTATCAGGTGTAATATACGAGGGTGAGTTTAGGTGTTGAACCACAAGGACTACTATTACTATGTTTTCCTATCTAAATTTACCTAGCAACTCAAAGAGAAAGGTTTATTGATTTATTTTAATGATTAAAAGAAACAAAACAATTAAAATAAAATTCATATGCAAACTTATAATGAGAAACAATCAATGTTGAAGGTAGGATTTAGGTAATTAATCCCTCTAGGATGTGTATGTACTCTTTATTTATCTTGTTTTTTAGATTCTTTTACCATAGATTATTTAATGTAAATTACACTCTCTCCTAAGCAACGTTACATCTATTCAATTCAATTAAATTATAAGAAAGTTCTCTCTATCCCGTTCTATGAAACTGAATGCATTAACTTATTCTATACAACCTATTATTTTGGCTAAATTCACATCTAACTAGTCCATCTCATGTAAGACTATCCTTAGCCCCCCATACAATATGTTTAATTCATAGATTGATCTAATGCATATAAGAAATTTTGCAATCTCAATCATACATATAATCAAAGCCTCAAAATCAATATTTTCATTTCCATAACAATTGAATATAAAGTAATTAAAATACATGAAAAAATCTAATAAAAAACTTGGAACTCAATAGTTAAAATAATAATAATAAAAAGGGCTACATCCTAGACTTTATAAAAACCCAAATCCTTTAAAAAATTTCTCTCCTTAACATAGTTTGAATCATACAAACAAACATAAAGACAAAAATAATAAGAGATCTCATGATAAATCTTCTGGAATCCTTGAAATCTTGATGTTGAATGGTGAAATCCTTCCTTGAACCTTAAGTTCTTGCCCTTGGATGCATCCTCGGCTTTAGTCTTGGTTGAAGGAACTCAAGAATGACCCAGAATGTGTTGAATGTTATTTAAAAAAAAAATGTAGGTCTTTTATAGCAACCAAAACACACAAAAACTTAAAAGATAATCCTATATATATGTGGAAGGCATATTGATCATGAGTAGAATCACGCACATGATGCTGCTCGTGATTTTCACTGGGAAAAAATCAAGGGCATCATCACAACTAAGCTGCTGCTTATCCTCAAGCAATGACCTAAATATCTAGTAAAATAAAATCAATCAAGAGTTGTAAGCAATTGAACCAAAAAAAAAAATCAAACCATGTTCTTGATTGAGTTTATAAGGCATAACCTTTTTCATGAAAAAAACTTGGTTAGAAATGCAGGCACTGACACAGTTAATAAAAATGTGACCTTTTATGTTACAATATCAATCATCTATAGAGTTACTTATGAATTATTAAGTAAGATGTTGAAGGCATTACCATAGATGTAAAGTATAATTCAATTTAAATTTGTAGAGAAAATTTGGTGCTTTACCTTGTATTTTGATGTGAAGGAAAACATTTTATCGTGAATTTCCCTCAATTACTCAACTTGGCTACCCCTGTTGACTTGTTTACATTGTCATCTAACCTTTTGAAGCGAAGGTGAACATTTTGTTGCAAATATCCTTGGTTACTCAACTAAATCACAATCACAAATAGCTACTAGCTCAGCTTATACATGTCAACCTTTTTATCAGTGTGAAGCTAATAGGGTGAGTTTTTACTAATTTAGTTTAAGCACATATATACATTTTGACGAATTAAACACACACCCCGTCCTAAATTCACATGATAATTCACAAATAACCACATTGGATAATAGAAATTTGACATAAGAGGTCCTGTTCATCACATGAAATTCACATTAAAAAAATAAGAAACCAAAATTTCTAGGTAAAAATCAATCAAGGAATATTCAATGCTCCCCTTGTCAAAACCATATATGAAATTAAAACATTACGATTAAAAATTAGCTCTCAATCTCATTTATTTAAGAAGAAGTATTTAAGTCATTACTATTGGACTCCTAAAAACTCTAGTGTGGTGATATAAGATCAATTAAAGCCTTTCAATGCATATTCAATTTGGAGGTTTAAACAAAATAAAGTCTAGACAAGTAAGAGAGGGAAGGTGAACAACACTCTCTGAAAAGTTAAGTCCAAATTTATGCAAGACTATAAGGGCCTAAAGTTTAATCCATATGCTGAAGACCTTTACGAATCAATCATTTGAGTTTGTAGTTGAAAACCTTAAGAACAAAACTAAAGCACAAGCTTTGAGAAAGATTAACTCAAGTTAGGAAAAAAACAAAAACAAAAATTTAAAAGAAAGGGATGTACAACTAATTCATAGAAATGCAAATGCCTAAAACATTTAAAATGATGTGATAATAAAAATTAAATATGAAGGAAAGAACAAAACAAAAGATAATCAAAAGTGGTTGTAACATTTTAGTCCATGTGAATAACTTTCAAACATTGTCGATGGGTCATCTTCTTGGTTCATGATTGCTAAAGAATTGTGCTTATACCAACACTAAATCCATAAGCCATAAAATCCATTCGTAAACATTACAATGATAATTAAATAGGTAATTGCAGTCAAGGTATCACATTATGTAATGTGATATGCTAAAAAAGGACTCAAGTCTAAAGCTTATGAATCATTCAAAATCATCAACCTTTTAGTATATGATGTAAAAATAGCATGTGTAATTAAATAATTAAGGGTAATGGGATACACAATAAGGTACATCATGAAATGGAATTTTTGTATGGCCTATCTTGAGGCACCAATAGAGATATCAATCCCAAGAAAAAGCAACACCTACTATTACAAATCAATCTAAGCATAATGGGCATCCATCTTATTCCCTTAAATAGTCCTAGCCACAATTATTAGTAAAGATTTTGTTCAAGTGATCTCTATAGAGTTTTTAACCTTAACAATTGATTCTTATGAATATAAGGCATCACCAAGCTATAAATAACTCAGTAATGCATCAATAGTCATGAGCATTGCAAGAACAATGCACCAATCTCTAATAATTCATTGCTATGTGAATAGCAATCCAAAATATTGATTACGTAAAGTAGGAGCTGATAAACAAGAGAAAATCCACATGCCATAGTAATATAAATCAACATGCGATAGAAAGATTGGTGGAAGATCTCAAATATATGTCTAAGAACACATCATCCACGTTAAACACCTAAGCCATGATGAAATTTGTAAGTTTCAAAAGCTCAATGTAGAGATTAGGTATGTAACTTAATGATTTAATTTGAAACCTCTGCATTTATTCATGGAAAATCATTGATAAGCCATAAACATTTAGCAACCAAAGATTATTAAAAAATTTCCAAAGAAAAAAACAGACACATATGCACATGCAAATAAACAAAACATGCCATAATATAACCCTAAATGCAATAGGATTTATTTAAAAAAATAAAAATAGGTAATATAAATGTTGGGTTACCTTCAAACAAGCACTACTTTAAGGTCTTTTAGCTAAACATTAGTGTTAGATAGTAATTACTCTCTTTTTTTATTCATACCTTTGGCCAATTTCCTTAAGTACTAAATGGTTCATTGAAAATACCTTAGTTACAACACCTACCTTTTGATTTCTCACTTCATCTACATTAAACTATGGTAAACACCTTTGAAAGAGATCTTGGTATCCAATCTTCTGCCTATAGTTAGAATTTATGATACAAACAAAATCAATGCAAAAATTTACTTGATTTCTTCTTTAAGGATTGTGACATCAACAACTTCTTTTGCATCCTTATCTACATCAACTTTTATCTTCACCTCACTTATTTTTAAGGCATCCTTATCTTGCTACCTTGGCTCTTGTTTGGTAATAGTAGTCATAATTACTTGTTTTTTTCTGTAATAAGTTCAACTAACTACCTAACTTGTGTTTCCAAGTTGTATAAGGAAGTCTTTATGGCTTCGAATTAAGCTTCTATTGTAAATGTAAAATTGAATAACAACTATTTTAACCTCAATTCTTCTTCTTGTTGAATAAGCTACTCAACTTGTTCTATCATTTTGTTGATGGAGGCTTCTATTCCTTTCAATTAAGCTTCTAATGTAAACAAAGCCTTCATTAATAACTCTCTTAGTCTTAATTCTTCTTCCATTTGTTGATAATGGTCCTATAAAGGCTGCTCAAAATAAGTTAGACCTGTCCATGACGGATTGTAGGTATTACTTAACTGGTTATCGTAAGCCATTTTATTTATCCTCCACCTATCGACCAAAAATTTCTTCTTCATCTTACCACTAGTAGTCTTGCCATTGATTATTTTACGAAGCCATTATATTGAATATCTGCACCTCAACACCTAGCGTATAAGATTAACAATTTTTTAATTTTCATAATAAAAAATAGAAAAATGTCTAGTCTAAACAAGAATAGAAACATTAGCAAAGACACAATCACCAGTAACGACTTAAAACACTTAATGGTGAGATGGTGAAATACCTAAGTTTTAAAATAATTAATAACCAAAAACACACTAAACAATATCAATCACACAAAAGGCAAGTGTACCTATCGGATGTAATATAGCTAGGTTGAGTTTGGGCGTTGAACTATAAGGACTGCTATTATGAATGTATTCCTATCTAAATTTACCTAGCTACTTAATGAGAAAGATTGATTGATTGATTTTAATGATTAAAAGAAATAAAAAATTAAATTAAAATTCCTAGAAAAACTTATAAGGAGAAACAATCATTGATGAAGGTAGGATTTAAGTAATTAATCTCTCTAGGACGTGCACGTACTTTTCATTTATCTTGTTTAAACTTGAATTCTCGATTTGTTAGACCATAGATTCCCTAATGAAAACAAGTAATAAATCATCTATTCAATGCAATTAAACTAGGCGAAAGTTCTCTTTATCCCTTTCTATCAAATTGAATAAATTAACTTATTTTATGGGATCTATTATTTTGGCTAAATTCACATCTGGCCTGGCCATCTTATGTAAGACTATCTTTAGCTCCCCATATAAGATGTTTAATTAATACAGTGATCTAATGCATATAATAAATTTTGGAATCTAAATCATACACATAATCAAAGTTTCGAAATCAATGCTTACATTTGCAATAAAAAATTTAATCCAAAGTATATAACATACATGAACAAATATAGTAGGAACTTAGAACTCAAGAGTTAAAATAAGAATAATAAAAAAGTGCTACATCATAGAGTTTATAAAACACAGATCCTATAAAAACTTTAGCTCCTGAACATAATTTCAATCACACAAACAAACAGAAAGACAAAAGGAATAAGAAATCTCATGATAATTCTTCTTGAATCCTTGAAATCTTGATGTTAAATAGTGAAATCCTTCCTTGAACTTGGTGTTCTTGCCCTTCGATTCTTCCTCTCATATAATGTTGTTTGAAACCACTCAAGGACGACCTAGAATGTGTTGTGTGATGATTGACAATTAAATGGAGGTCTTTTATAGCAACCAAAACACCACAAAACCTAAAAAACTAATCATGTACATATTTGGAGGGCATGCTGATCATAGGCATTACTGGACGAAAATTAGGGGCAACATCACGTGATGAAGACTACGCTTTGCACTACTTGGTATGTTTGTGATATCTTCTCCATTCTTCCTCTAATTGCCTTCAAATTTTGTATGTAGCTTCTTGTCATGTTTTTATATCACCCTATAAAATTTAATAACATTTGGATCTCTAGAACTGCACCTAATGCCTTCCCTATGTTAGGTTTAACAAATCTAAAGGTCAACTGAGCATGTCCTATTCTTTCCTTTATGTACTCCTTGAGTCTTGTCAAATAACCTTGGAATTTGGTGTGGAACTTCATAACGCGATGCTTTAAGTCTCCGAAGTGAATAAACACCTGTTCTAGTTCCAAAATTATGTAGAAATGCCTACCAATGGTCAATAAAATGAACCCCAACATAGAAATAGTTAAGCAAGAACACCTTCAATGGATTTAACTCAATAAACACATAATTCACATGGATTTATCCTTACAATAAATTAAAACAAGAACTAAATCATGTTTAAAATATTAATGATTTAAGAACTATCAATGCTTAAGCTGAAATTATAGAGATTTGATGGAGATTTATCTATTTGCACCTACAATAACAAGTTGATTTATAGCTCAACGGTGGTGTATTATGATAGTGCAACCGTTGTTATTATCCTGTTGCAAAATCCTTTAATGTGGGTGCCTGAGGATCTTAATGTGAGTCTCTCCCAATCTGTAATGAATTGTTTGGAAATTGATTCTTTTGCTTTCTTTTTGTATAATTCTCCAATTAATCATAATCTTCTACAAATTCAACTTTTTCAAATTATAATTAAACACTTAACCATGCAATTAGGGGTCAAAATATTAAAAAAAAACTCCATTGAAGTCACAATTAATTTCACAAGGAACAATGTTCTTGTCATATCACTTCTTGATTCTTTCCTTGTAAAACTTGACATTGTTATAAGTATTGAGGAGAAATTAATCTAACTTATTCAATTGCAACAATTTGTGCTCACCGATCTTTCTTGAGTCAAAATTTAGAAGCTTTATCGCCCAAAATTCTTGGTGCTCTATTTTAATGGGCAAATTTCAAGATTTTTCATGGATCAAGTAAAATGGAGAAATGCTGATAAGTTTCTTCAAAGTAGTGTAACAAGTCCACAATGCATCATCTAACCTTAAAGACCAATATTTTCTTAGTGCACTAACGATCTTTCCATAATTCTTTTGATTTCTTTATTAGAAATTTTAACTTGACGGCTATTCTGTATATGATAAGGTGTGGCAACCTTATAGCTTTCACCATATTTTGATAGGATGGAATCAAATTATTTGGTTACACAAATGCGAACCTCTATTACTAATAATTTCTTTAAGTGAACCAAATCTTGTAAAGATATTCATCTTAAGGAATCTAACCATACCTCTAGCATCATTAGTAGGAAAAGTAACTACTTCAACCCATTTACTCACATAATAAACTGTGACTAAAACATATCGATTGGTGTATGATTTAGGGAAAGGTTCGATAAAATCGATACCACAGACATAAAAAACCTTGCAGACCACGATATTGTTCAAAAGCATTTTGTGTCTCCTCAAGATGTTCTTAACTCTCTAGCAATTATCACAAAATTTCACATAGTGAAATGTGTCCTTAAACAATGTGGACAAATAGAATATATTAAGTGCATAATTGATAGTGTTTTGCATGGTATTTTTTTGCACATTAAACCTAAAATTAGTATTAAAATGTTTAATTCCTCTCTGGATATGTTTAATTTGTAAATTAAAGCTTAATTGAAGTGAAAATCCATGAAATTATGAAGATTGAAGTAAAAACATAATCTACATATCGGTCTATAACTAACATGCCTTTACCTAAATGGCACCATTTAATTCCTCTTCAAGTGTTGTTTAAGTAGCTATTAAGATATTTCTATCTAGGTCCCTAAATTTTTTTAGCCAAGGATGTTCTAATAATTTGTTTTTATGATGAAAAATATTATAATTACTAAGGGTTGAGTTTTAATGTGTTATTAAGATAGGAAAATGCAAGATGTTCAAGATGTTCAAGTTTTCATTTGTTAAAACTCAAGATTGGTGTTTCTAGTGAACAATAGAAAAGATTGAGGATCAAGAAAGAAGATTAAGTTTAGATATGTTTATCAAAGATTCTTAGAATGTAAGTTTCCTAAACTTGATCTTATCAATGTTGAAAGGGCTCTCACATTTGCATATCATATTTGATTAACATTTGCATATAGCATTTGAATTGTGGTTTTAATAATTAATTGAATCCAAATATGAAATTGACATGTTAGGAATATGTTTGGATGGTTAAGAATTGTCTTGGTCATTTGTTTTTAGCTTTAGAGTTGAAATTCAATTGGTTTATTTTCATTTGTTGGCATACTTAAAATCTTTCCAGATTTGAGTTATTATCATTCAATCTGGTTTTTTAGTACATAAATATATTTTTATGGCTTCGAAATCATCATAAACATTTAACCCAACGTCTTAAGGGTGCAGTAGAGTTTTACTTTAGTTTTGTAGCACTCAAAAAATTGATTGAAGATCCAAGAACTAAGATTAGTAAAAGTTGTCTCTAACAACTACTTGTTTCCTTTTTGTGATTAAACATCTATCTTTGGCTTCTAAATAGCTGGGGCTACTATAAAGTGTCCCTAAATGCTTCCTAACCCTACACACAAAATCTTTAAACAAGTTTATCATTTTTAGAAGCCCTAAAAACATGATTGAAAGATTAATTTTGTTTAAACCTTAAAGTTGCCTTCTTCTCTGTTTGCCTCCTTTTTCACTGTTCTTGGTTCAATCTCCTCTCTCTTCACTTTAACTTATTTTTGGGCGTGTGAAATTATTTTTACCTATTAGGTTAACTGTTTTATAGTTTTTGTTTTGTCAATGTTTCGTATTTTATAAGGATTATTTCACTTGTTTTATATTTAATGTTTCAACTATATCAAAACTATTTCTGTTTGGACTATTTCTTGTATACCTTGTATTTACCATTTTTTTATATATTCCAGATCTATTTCTGAGACTTAAATTTATTTTTTATTGATTTTTAATGTCTTAGGAGTGTTTTGAATTAATATTTATCATTTAATTATGCTTCTAGATTAAGTTATCATTTTTACATGACAACATAATCAAATCAGTACAATTTTGTATCTTTCAACATTCATACTTATCTTTGTCTATATACACCATTTTTGTGCTTTGAAATTTCTCTACTTTTTTATTGTTGTCTTTTTGATCTTCAAATCAGTTGTATATGAGGTTGAAACATTAACAATGCATATTTGATAGCTCTTGTGTGTTCTTGAGTTATTCTTGATATGATTATTCTATTTTAGTCTTTAATTTCATGTTTATTATTGGAATATATTTTTAAGAGGTTGATTAAGGTTCCAAGAGGTTTATTTCATTGATTTTATATCATTTGATAATTTAGAAACATTGATTTATTGAGTTGGAACTTAGGTGTTGCGTATTTTGATAGATTTCATGCTTGTATGATAAATATAATAGTTGAAAGCTTTAAGCTTTATTACATCAATTAAATTGTTTATGATCTGTTAAGGAGTTACAAGACTTGTTACATTGTTTAATTGTCTCTAATAGTTGCAAAAACATTTTTATTAAGTGTGCTTCATTGACAGACATTTAAAGGTGTGGTTTGGTTACTTACTTGGGGATTTTGCTCTTTTTAATTGTTAATTGAGTTATAGGCTACTCTTTGCCTTTAAAATAGAGTTGATAGTTTGCTCTTCACCTAGGATAAAAATATTTGAATTGCATTAATTGTTGAATGTGAATTGAAATTGTTTTATGCCATGTATGA
>JAOXYD010031850.1:0-14108 GCA_028565735.1 Pinacopodium congolense | reverse complement strand
GAAATTAAGAGTTTAGAATGAACCAAATCACATTCCTATATGGTATTCTAACTCATAATTACGTGACTACAGTTGCTGAAACTCCAAAAAACCTGAAAAAACTTAAATTACAAAACAAAGAAATGAAAAACAACCTAAGACTACGTTGATTTCAAAACTAAGGAAAACTAAAGTGTTTAACTCCTAAATCTGACGCTTAGAATGTTTAGAGAGGCCCTCTATTTATAAGGTTGGAGCAGCTACAAGTAGATGAAGAAGACAGGTTGCAATTATGGAAAAATCTGACTAGAATGACACCTTTATAGGATGAGTAGCCCACCTTTAGCCTATAAAATCTGACTTCTTCAACGGTGGTCTATAGTCCTTCAACAGTGGGTTGCATAGGGTGTTGTTATAGGTTTTTTTTCATAATCTTCTTGCATTCTTTTGAACATTTTTCAAATTATTCACATTAACCTAAAACTTAAACATTTCTAAACATTAATCAAACATTTAAGCACTAAAATAGGGGTAAATTGATATTAAATAACAACCAAAAACACTATGAATTTGCCCCCCTAACGGTACACAGTACCCTACAACTATTAAGAGTGTAGTGGGGTTAAAACACCAGACTACCTTCCCCTTTCTTTTAAGTAGGCCATTTTTTCTAAAGAACAAATTGGTTCTAAAAAACTTTAGCTTTAGGGGACTCTTTTTCGTCACTCATTAGTTGGTGTTTAATTCTTTTTAATGATACTATGCCTTTGATTTTGTTTTTATGGATTGCTAAATAGAGTGTCATTGACTATTTTTTACAAGTAGAAAGCGGTGAATTCCTTATTCTAACATGGGTGTTAGGTTATGATTTCAATGCATTTTTCTATCCATTTTATGCTAAAATTAAGGTACAATTGCTCCAATTTGTTTCTTAAGTGCTTAGTTATGTTTATAAATTTTTAGCATTGTAGTTAGAAACCAAAACATCAAGAAAATCTGAGAAAAGGCAAGAAAAAGTCAGAAATTAGGACTAAAACAATACCTTAGTCAAACCGTCATTTTGCTAAGCCAGGTGCCATTTTACTTGCGAATCAAAAACTTAAATGGCGGTGTTCTTGAAGTGCCGTTTAAGTGTACAGTCACGTGTTTTCCAACTACAACTTGCTCCAACTTATGCTACAACTTATCCCACTTGTTCCTACTCGCAGCCAGCATATATAAGACTTAGAGACCAAAATTTGAAAAAGTTAGTATCGGATTTGATAAGGGAATTCAAATCAACCCTCTGCTTTTCTCTTACTTACGTAGTTCTTAGGTTTTTTTTTCTTTTCTCTTTTCCAGCTTATGTGATTGTAAATACAGGTTTTTGTAAGGATTCTCAGGAGTTTTTTAAGGTATTTAAAGGTTATATAACACTTTGGAGCTATATTTGGTGAAATCTAATACCTTCTTTCCCTTATTTCATCTCTTTTATTCATATACATGCATGAACATGGGATGCCTTGATTTTAATATGAATTTCTTGCATGTTTGTGATGTTTTAAGCTAAATTATAGCTTTGGATGGGTTTTAGGATGTCTGGAGTGAGTTTTTATTACAAGTTTGGATCATAATCTTTGTTTATTTAAGTTTTTAATGATTATTTTAGGTTGGCCACTTAAGATATAATTAAATATGGTTTAGGATCCGATAATCTCTACCTAAATCACTAGAAAAATCTATAAACAACATGGTTTAATCCTTGGAACTAAGAAATCTACCTTAAATATCAAGAGGGCACTAATCTTAAATGGAATTTAGGATTAGAACTTCTTAAACTTAAGCCTAATACCTGTTAATTGATGAAATAACCAAACATCAATTTAGGATGGTTAGATAAAAGAAAATGACTTAACCATAGCTTGTCTTGAATTAGTGAAGGCCCTAGATTAGAGATTCCAACATTTCATAACTTATTTAAGTCATTTGAAGCCTAGTCCTTAGCAATTTAATCATTTGGTAATCTTTAGACAATTTGGAATTCAATTACAAAGTTGGAAAGTTTTTAGGTGTTTTTACTTTGTTTTGAGTCTATGTATCCCTTTTAGTTTTTAAGCCCTTGAGTTTCCTTGGATAATTGTGATCCAATTGACTTAATAGTCACCAATACGCATTCTTTCTATGGGTTTGACATCCTAAAGTCTTAAAAACTTGTGACCAGTACACTAATGATAAATTGATTTGGTATTTAAAATTTAATTTTACGTGAATTGATTGAATTATTGAAGTTCAAACACACCTATGTGGATTATAGTTGATAATTTAATCGATCGACTGACCCTATGAGTTCGATCAACCGAACTTCATGAAAATGCAATGATAACATGTAAATGGATGGTTTTGTAATGATAAAGTTAATAAATGTTAAGGAACGTTACGCAATAGTAATATAACAGGTATATTAAGATTTTTTAGTATAAATATGTGTTGTTTGTGTGGTTTTTGTGTCTAAGAAATATAACAAATGTTCATACATTAAGATTGAGTATTCTTAAGTGTGCTTATGAGTTTTTGTGAAGTTATTTTTATTTTAATGGTGAGTTTGTTTGTGCATTCATTCTTAATTTTAGTGTGAGTCCTTATACACCTTGGTGGGTCAAGAGTGACAACTTAAGTAAGGTGTGTTATGAGAAGGGTAAAAATTGTGAGTGAATTATTGTAAGAGTTATTCTTACGCCTTGAAAAAGAAGAGCATTGTGAGGCTATCCTTTAACCTTAGAAAAGGGAGTGATAGGTTATCTTTATCCTTGAAAGGGAGAGTGAAAGGATATCCTTGAACCTTAATAAGGATTGTATTGATAAAGTTGTATTTAATTTGGCTGCAACATTATAAAAATCTCAACATTGGTGTTAGGGACTAGAAATTGGGGCAAATGGACCGCTCTGAACTAGAATAAATCGTTTTTGTCCCTCTTCCCTTACTATTTTATTTTTATGCACTTATTTTATATTTTATATTTTATATTTTATTGTTATTGTTTATTTCAATAAATTAAAATTGTTGTTTAGCTTTTGCTTTTAAATAAATTAGTAAAAGATCAGGTTGAATAATTTAAAAGAATTTTTAATACCTAATTCACCTCCTCTTAGGTGTTATATAGGCCTAATAAAACCATTATTCCATCAATATCTTGTATATGAAAGAAAACTAAGCTAATATCTTGTACCTATAGGAAAACTAAGCTAACATAATGAAATTATCACTAAAAAATTGGAAATTTATAAGAACAAAAGAACAAAGACAGAAATCGTAAAGAAATTAAGAGAATCAAAACTAGAAAATAAGGAAATTACAATATATTAACAAAAACTCAAGATTAAACACAATTTTATCAAACTCAAATGAAAACACAGTAGAAAATACAACGAAAATAACAAAATAAAAGCAACAACACACTTAAACCAGAGTTCTATAACCTATAAAATGAAATCTAAGAACAATATATGAATAAAGAAGAAAATACATGAAAATGTACACACACAAAAACCTAAGAAAACCCTAAGAAAATGGAGTTTGACCAAAGGGAAACCAAAAATAAAGAAATTATCTCTGCCTTATACCTTTTATATGCCTCTCTTAGGGCTATGGATGATTTGGAAGTGAAATATTGCTTTAACCCTTATTTTATTCGTTGTCCACGAACTATACGACATTCCACTTAAGTATACAGTGGTTTAGTGACCCACAATATTGCTCTTGAACTTCAAATCTATCAGTAATCTACTAGAACTCCTACTGAAGCTAGTGTGCAATGAAGACCAAGTACCTACATGGTACTAACATTTTGTAGACATGGTTTGGTTATTCCTATTTGTTTATGTTCAATGATTAAACTTGCATGTAAAATCAATAAAAACACAAAATAAGCATTTAAATATTAAAATAGGGATGAATTCATATTGAAATGCATATGAAAACTTAATATAATTCAACTCTATCAAATACTCCTACACTTGAACTATTGCTTATCCTCAAGTAATCCCAATCAAAAGTCAATAGTTAATTGAGTATAGCATAAATCAATCGATGCTTTTAATCTAATACACAAATTTCAACTCCATCATGATAAAAAATAAGGAAATCACAAGAAAAGTACACAGTTAGTGAAAAGGTAACCCAATATGCATAATATCCATCATTCAAGACATTTATCATAGGTTATCATACAAATTAGTCAAGGATCCTCAAAATGAACAAAAATAATTAAAAACACAACATAAGTTGAATTTTGAGCAATGTTAAGGAAATCACCTAGTCTTTTTACACCAAGTCAAATAATTTGACATGAATTTCCCCGGTTACTCAACTCAATGCACCTTAACCTTATTTGAGATGCCATCTAGCTGTTTAATGCAAGAGTGAACGTTTTGTCATGAATACCCTCGATTACTAAGCTAGACCACTCTCTCAAATAATTATTAACATCACTCATAACTTTAACCTTATGTTGGGTTGAAGCCAGTAGAGTGATAATTACCAAATTTATTCAACAATGTAAGCCTTATAGCACCCAAGATGAGGGTGAATTGGGTGTTTAAAAATTCTTGTGGAAATAAAAACTCTTTAAACAACTTAGGTCAATTTCAATTATATGTAATCTCTAAAAAAAATTCAACTCAAAAGGAATGCCAAAATTTTTGCCAATATTAAAAAAATTCAATCTTTAATAAAGCAAACACAAGGCACAAATATAATGAGATGGGGAAGAGAAGGAACACCAAGATTTATGGAGGTTCACCTACCCCAAAGATAAACTACTTCCTCTCTCCAACTACTTATTAGAAATTCACTAACTAACAATCTTAGTTAAAGGCCAAGAGGAACCTTTACAACAATCTTGATTCAAGGCCAAGAGGAATCTTTACACAATCTTGATTCAAGGCCAAGAGGAACCTTTACAACAATCTTTATTCAAGGCCAAGAGGAACCTTTACATAATCTTGATTCAAGGCTAAGAGGAACCTTTACAATAATCTGGATTCAAGGCAAAGAGGAACCTATACCAATCTTATTATAGGTCAAGAGTAAGTTATCAATCTTATTTTTCACAAAGAGGGTGAAGAGTAACCCTTAACAATAATCTTTTTATGGCAAAGAGGAGCCTTTCCAATATAATCAAATTTTATGATTTTTGTCTTAAAAGGACAGCCCCTAAACTAAGCTCCCTTAAACTTTAAACCAAACTTATATAGCTTATGACATCGTTGATCAAAATAAACACAAGATAAGGGTTCAAATGTAATAAATGCAATATGGAATGTCAATGCACAATTAAGGCCTAATCCAATCCAATTCATATTTAAGGATTAACTTAATCCAAATATTATTTATCCTAGGTGAAGAGCAACCTATCAAATCTATTTTAAAGGCAAAGATTAGCCTATACCACAATCAATAACCAACACAAACCAATTCCCCCAATTAAGTCACCAAAATACACCTTTAATGTTGATTCACTAAAGTTCATGCAATAAAACCAATTTTCAAAATTCTAGAGGCAAACTAAAATTATAAGAAGCCTCCTAACACTTTAATAAATCATAAAAAAAACAATTTTATCTAGTAAAAACACAATTAAAGCTCCAAATAATCATATTTAATCAATATCCACTTAAGTTGTCAAAACAAGCACTTTAAATGATTCAGACTATATATATATATATATATATGTGAATTTAATCATATAAATGATACAAATTAAATGCAATAGACTTACTGAAACATCAATCTATATGTTAACAATAAATCTCAACAACAAACACAATTTTAACACATCAAATAGATGATCTAATTCAAGAGAGAAACTAGAATTCTCAAACTTGGATAACATTGAGCAACCTACAAAGTTTAAGCTTAAAAAAATACTATAATCACTTAACAATTGAAAAAAAAATACTGGAAATCTTCTAAGACCTTAATCAAATTGAAAACATCAATTTTGTGCACCAAGAAATTGATTAAAATCAAAAATCCAATTTTTGAAAGGTGTTTTATAGAAAACTTGAAAGTTTTCAGGTTTTGTGTTCTTTGAGCTCAAACACATGATTTGAGTGCTTAAAAATTGAAGCAAAAGATCCTATGCCATCTTAATACCTTAAGCAAATTGTGTATGATAATTTTGAATAAATAAAAATGGTTTTGCTAGCTCAAAATTGAAGTACACAGAAGTTCATAAAATTTCAACCAAAACAGAGACAGTTTTGGTATGTTGATCTTTGAAAGCTTAAAACAAACGAAATAATGAATCAAAAAATCAACTAAAAGATTTCTAAGATTCATCTATATCTAAACTAATTAAAAACATAAATTTTTCTATAAAAAAATGAATTTAAAACAAAAAAATTGTGATTGAAAGAAAGTTGTACAGAATACAAAGAAGGCTTTGAATGTATGAGGATTTGATCTTTCTAATGTTGTTTTCAGGACATCTAAAACTGTTAAAACTATTTGGGAATCATATATATAATGTTGGGAGAATTTTAGAGTCTTTAGAAATAAGAAATAGTCTTTAGAATGAGGAATAAAGATAAAAATTTGAAAGAGGAAACTGGCCATTAGAGTCTGAACGTTCAACGTCACCCTCTGGGTTTATCAATAACGTCATTAATAGATGAACAGCCCGCCATTGAGAGCTTATAAAAACGGTTATATAACGGCACCCTTAAACCCTCTGTTTAAAGATGAACACCCCACCGTTATACGTCTATAAAACATGAAAATCAATCCAAACCAACTCCAAAACTTTCCAAACAAATTCTTAACATTAAACAACCCTTCAAAAAAGATTTAAAGCATAATTCAAGGTATTTAAACCATTAAAACATTTCAATCAATTTAAAACATAAGAATTTCCTTGATTATGAAAATTTTTCATTTTAACCAACTTAAAAACCTTTTCAATCAATTCATAAACCTAATTTCATAACACAAAGATATTCAAACAAATTCAAATATACATAAACATCTTCAAGCAACTATTCAATTAACTTAAACACATCAAACACATTAAAATAATTTATGTTGTCTAAACACATCAACAATTAGCCTATATGTTACCTAATTCAATTCCTAATATACCAAGGCCATAATCAAATCAAGTTAATCATTAAAACCACAATTCAACTCCTATATATCTATATGCAAATGTTCATGTAAATGTGAGAGCCATTTTCAAGCATTGATTAAGATCAAGTTTAGGACACTTACACTTTAAGCCATTTTCCTAAACTCTTTCTAAACTAGTTGATCTTTAAACTTCTCTTGATCTTCAAGCTTGATCATCACTTGAACTTTATCATTTGATCTTTGATTTTCAAGCTCTTGATCATCTAATGCTTGAGCTCTTCTATCTTAGCTCCACATATACCTTAGCTCCACATATATGCTCTTACACTTTACACATCAACCTATCTTATAATCATCAAAGACTTAAACATTAGTAATAATAATGTTTTGTCATCATCAAAACACATTATTAGAACCACCTTGGTTCAACAATACACACTTGAATTATTAGGAGTGCAATGGTGATTACTCGAATTTTTCACTTAAGATGATTTTTTATTATTAGTTGATTGTTAATTTTGGTATTCTAATATAATTAATGTTTTCAATTTAATGAACATGGAACAACTAGTAATTGATTTCTAACCCCTAACTTTCCTTTTTCTTTTTTTTCTATTATCACTGTATATGTTAAGTGACTCCTTTTGTTTAATATTAGGTTGTTAAAAAAATTTATATGAATGTTTATATGAATTTGAAAAAGGACGCTTAGTATTATTTAAACAATTGAAAAAATGTGGGTTTGTTGAATAAGTGACCATAACATTTTTCTCTATTGGCTTCGTATCGATAAAAAGATTAAAGCTTATGAGTAGTGTTAGTAACTATTTGAGAGGGTAACCCATCCAAGAAACTAGGGGTTTTCATAACAAGGTATTCATCTTCACAAAAAAAAAGGTTATATGACATCTCAAACAAGCTAAAAAGAGTATCCTAGTTGAGTAATGTGGGGCCATTGATGATAAGGTGTTTACCCTCATATTAAAAGACTAGGTGAACTCTAATTAAATGCTCTCAGTAATGTTTTTTTTTTTGTTTAGTTTAATACATTCTTGACTGAATTTGTATGATGCTTTATACGAAATTACTTAGATACTTAATATTATTCAATAAGGAGTGCTTTTTCCTAATTGTGTGTTACATGTGATAAAAATGTTTTTGTCATGATAAAATTGTTATTTGTACACTAAATCAAAATCATTCACTTTTTTTTTACTTAATTAGCTTTCAAATCTTGATTAGAAATATTTTGATTGACATGTCTAAGTCATTGCTTAAGGACAAGAAATAGTTCGAGTGTGGTGGTATTTCATAATACCCCATTCATACACTTTTTAGGCATGTTTTCATAGTTATAATCTTAGGTTTGATGTCTATTTCCATGATAATTTTATGCTTAATTAGATAAATTTTTAATAAGATGTTGCTTATAATGATTTTGATGAATGTATATGCTTTTATAGGTTTTGGTGAGCAATATGATACATATTTGGAGTTAGATCGGTTGTAGAATCAAATGAAGGATAAAAAGCTTCAATTCATTAAATTCCACATCTTAACTTATAGCTATGACATAAGCCACAAAATATTACAAGACAAAAGCATCAAAGAAGTAAAACCAGTAGGAGTGCTATGGGCAAGGTCACGATCATGACCCTAGGCATGGAATTTAGGCAAAGGAGTTCATGAGCTACCTCATGGCCATAAGCTTGGCAGTGGCGTATTCAAGCACCCATCCTATAAGAGTGCAAACTTCAATAATTTTTTAGTGGTTTTTTATCCTTGGAAGCCTAAGGTCATCACCAAGAGACGAAGAGCCATTCCTAAGACATCTTTATTAGATTTTGGAGCATTTTTAGGAAGAGAGTTAGATCAAAAAATTAAGGCATTACAAATCTAGAATGATTTCCAACACTAGTCATTGAAGATTAATGGATTCAAGAGTCATAAGAATGAGCTTTCCAATCTGTAAGCCCTAAAGGCACTCAAGAGGGGGTGAATTGAGTAATAAAAACTTTCTTAACAAATTTTAACTTAACAATAAAGTCAATTCAATTTAATGAGATATGAGAAAGTGAATTCCAAATTGATAACATATAAATTAATAATTAAAACACACAACAAGTAATAAGTAAAGAGAAAAGGGAAGAGAAAGACATAAAGATTTATAAAAGTTCACCTACCCTAAAGATAGGATACATCTTCTCTATAACTACTTGTTTGATATCGGTTTTTACTAATAACTTAAAAACAAATACAATCTTCTTCTAGGGTGAAGAGTAACCCTTACAAGACGAATCTTTATCTAGGCAAAGAGAAGCCTTTACAACCCAATTCTTTTAAGGCAAAGAGAAGCCTATGCAAGACACAATATTCTTGTTTAAGGTGAAGAGAAACCTTATTACTAATCTTTATCTAGAAAAAAGGAGCCTTGACACACTTAACCATCCTAACAATTCAAATAACCCCTTCACAAGTAACTAAGAACACTTATAGATATGTTTTACTTAAAGCATAATCAAACTTAGATCTCTAACGCTTTCACAAATGATATGACTGATCAATCACATAATTTTAAGCTTAAAAATTTAATATGAAAGATTGAATGCACTAAAAATGTGTATGATTGATGAATCACAATCTGAAAGATCACATAAATGAAACCAGGATAGTTTTGATAAATATGACAACAATTGCTTCTAAATAATTAAATTAGCCTATAAAAATTCAGTTAAATAGTCAAAATATGTTTATAAACCTTAAGATGTGGTATTTGATGTTGTTCCTTCGATGAATATGGAATTTCTAGATTTAGTCTTAGATTTATTTATGGGATTAACAAAATTGATTTTAATTATGAATGCAAGTTTCACTTCAAACTATTTAATTTTATATATTTAGATCAAGTTATCATCTATATGAATGGATCAATCTATAGGTATTAATATTACATGGAGATCTAGAGATAAACTTATATAAGATTTTTAAATTAAGTGTGAATATATTCAAAGCAATAGGTTTTATAGATCAAATTAATGCTTCTATTTGATATTTTGATTAAGGAGAACTTCTGGTTAATTTATCCATATGGATAGAAATTGCATAACTCGACAGAGAATATGATTCTCTTTAGTGAATCTACAATCTAAGAAAGTCTAGAAAATTTGTTAAACTGAAGTTAAACATTGAATATGAACATATCTTAGGGAGAGTAATCATCTAGAGCCTAGCTTCTTTAATTTCATCTTAATCTAGTGAAACTTTCCAATTATTAGTTAGTTATTAAGTTTAGATTAATTAATTGTTAAATAACTCATTGCATTGGTTATGTTAGATAGTAGAGAAAAGGAGATTACTAATAGTCCATTAATAATCCTCGTGGATCAACAATCTGAACTCTTAATATGTTATACTATGATATAATAGGTGAACTTGCCTATTGGTGTGGTCTTAGCATTGTTATTTAATATTTGGATTCATTTTAATTAAAATTTTAGGATTGTAGGCACAAGCACATCACTAAGTACATCAAAGAGCTACTCAAACACTTTGAAATTGATCAAGCCAAGCCATTAAAAGCACCTATGAGCACTTCAACTAAACTATACAAAGATAAAAAAGGTAAATCAGTAGATATCTAATTTTATCAAAGTCTGATAAGTAGTTTGCTATATCTTACCACTAGAATACTGGACATTATGTTTAGCATTTGCCTATAAGGGAGGTTCCAATCATGTCCTAAAGGGTCTCATTTATTAACCATAAACTATATATTTAAATTCAAATTATATTGGTAGTTTATTTGATAAAAAAAAGAAAAACTAAAACATGTAAACTTTTAACAAATTCATTAGTTTGATGTTTTAATAAGAAATTAATTTTAGTTATTTTATCAATAACAAAACCTAAATATGATACAACCAATAGTTATTTTAAAAAAAAATCTTTGGCATAGGCAATAACTTCGAGATTATTATAAGAAACTTTCAAAGATCCCCATTAGGTGTGATAATACTAATATCATTTGTTTAATAAATAATCCTATCCAATATTATAGGACAAAGCATACAGAGATTAAGTATCACTTTATAAGAGATAATATGGAAAATAGTGATATTGAGTTAAAGTTTGTTTATACAATGTTGACATCTTAACTAATCTAATAAATGAGGATATGTTTTGCATGATTATGAGATAATTAGTAGTTATAGATAGAAATTCAATTTTAAAATGTATAAATTTAAAATTAACTGTTAGTGCATTCATGGATAACTTTTTAATGGTTTCAAAAAGGGAAAGAAGATACGTGATAATAGTTACTCTTGTATAAAGGGAGTAATGTTTATATATTGCATAAATTAAGGGTAAGCCTAAAGTCTTGGTCTTATCTGATCCGATCTTGTCTAGTTGTGTTTTTGGAAGGTTAAATTTATGAATTTAAGGGGAGCCTAAGGTCTAAGGTGAGTTCTTCATTTTGTTAATCTTGTCTTGTCTTATCTGGTTGCATTTTTTATTTCTTAATTTCACGTGTTCCATCATCAACAAAAAAAATGGGAGGTTATTGAACTAGGATAGGTTTCAATTTACATATTAATGATGAAAAGAAATCTTTACCATTAATGGTTTCTTTGTTTTTGTTAAATTGAAAAGATAAAAATTTAAAAGGCATGCAAGAACACAAATTATCATAAAAAAGAGCTTACATACAGAACAATTCAACATTGTTATTAAAGATTGAGATTATAAGGAATTGATATGTTACTTTGTGTAATTATTTATTTTAAGTATTATATTTCTCATCATATTATTGTTTAAGGGCTCAAAATATATGAAATTATCCATATCAAGGTTTATTAAATATAATAGTCTATAATCATGAGGTAAATTTAGAAAATATTTTAAAGAAAATCCTCTTAGTGTATTAAATTATTTTTGGGGATTCTTTGATATTTTTCAAATAAAATAAATTTTTTCATTTGTTTGAAATGATTTTTGGAACTTCGAAAAAGGTAGAAAAGTGTTTAAAACTTGTTTCTAAGACGAGTGGTCACTCAATGGTTAATTTACTGTTCCACCTATGCACGTTTTCTTGAGGGACTAGCTAAATAATGTTAAAGAATGGTTAATTAGCATTGGTGAAGTTATGGGATTGATCAACCAATGTCACTAAGAGATTAACATGTACATATTGATCAATCAATGTACTAGACCAATTGACCTGTGTTTATAATAAATGCCCAATGACTAGTTTCTAATGGAAAAGTTTTTGACAATTAATAGTGTTCAATAGCTATAAACAGATAGTTGGTGTTTCTAAGCATATAAATAGTTGTTGTTGAGTATGTTTTGTGCATCCAATCACATCCAATTATATCCAATAGCATTGTTTGCATAGAAGTGATGAATTGATTAATTTTAGAGTGGCTAATTGTGTCTTTTGGCTAGATTAATCATTTTGAGTTATAACCCTCCATAAACACTTTGGTTGAGCAACTAAGATGTATTTTTTTGTTCTATTTTATTGTGGGCCTTAGATTTGTGATATAAGGTTCTTCTTTACCAAAAAACGATCATTGTATAAGAATTAGTGTTCACTCATTAGAAGAAAGATTATAGTGAAATTTCCAAGAGGTTCTTAGAGAATATACATAAGGGAGTTTTTTCATCGAATCACTATAAATTAGGGTTTTATTCCTTTCTTAATCTATTTATTTAAGAAGAAAGATTATAGTGAAATTTCCAAGAGGTTCTTAGAGCATACGTAATGCCTTGAGCTTAAGTTGCTCCACTGAGACTCCCGCAGGCTTCATACCTAAGCAAGTAATAAGGAACTCCTTCAGGAACTTGTTGGGGTCTGTGATGTACCCTGATCCAAATGAGCTAATGTCTCGAAAACTTAAAAAAGTAGGTAAAGCAAGAATTAATCCAGGTCTATTCTCAACTTTTGGCTCATTATCTAGATAATTAATACAAAGCAAGTTGGGATTTAAAGTAGGAGCTGTAAGCTCCTTTAATGTCTTTTGATAATGCTCCATAGTTTGTTCTACTTATTCCTCCTCTATAAACTCTTCTAAATTTACGTCAACTTCTTCTTTAAAGGATATGGAACTACCACTCTTAGGAAGTGGTGGTTAACTTTCGTGCTCTCTCTGAAGAAATCTAGAGCGATCTGCAATAAGAGAAAAGGAGAAAGGATTAGGTGTAGAAAGTAATGAAACCCTATTTTCCTCAACAAATTTTTGCAAACGAATATGTTAGAGGAACTATGTTACATGCAAAACTAATGGAAAAACAATAAAGATTAGCAAAAATAAAATAAAAAACAACAAAATAATAACAATTGACACACGAAAACTCCCTGGAAACAACGTCAAAAATTTGATGAGCTCATCACATGCTATCAAATAATAAATTCCTAATTACCCAAACTATGTAGTAATGGTGACCTAGAGTCAAACTACAAAGAGTTGGGAAGCAAATGATATTTCAAATGTTGCAAAAAAAAGAAAAGAAAGCACCCTGAAGAGATGAAAACGAAATGAGCTAAGAAGCAATGAACACAAACAAAGACACAAACACAATTCAAATTTAAACGAGACTAATAACAATAGCAAAGAAGTGGGGTGGAGATATCTTTAGGATTTCGGGATGATCATTGATCCTTGAATCTAAATAAGAGGTACTCTAGTTATGGTGTTAGCCTATAGGATCGAATAAGATCTCAAGCCCTCAATTCCTTTAAATTAGACAAATCTAACAAGCTCTAGAAATGCCTATATCCACATCTATAACCTAGAACAAGCTCTCTAGATTTAATAATGAAGACGCCTTAAGTATGGGACCCTAGATTAGTTAATTAAGTATCCTAACAAATTCAACAAACCTATTGTTACTTTCAAAAATCGCTATGGACTATTACGTATCACACACTCAACCCTAACTTTTGGATTAGGAAATTACCTAAAGGGTGATCAAGCCTAGAGATAACTCATAATTCATGACATATAACCTAAGTCCTAAACCA
>JAOXYD010031840.1:0-14108 GCA_028565735.1 Pinacopodium congolense | reverse complement strand
TTCTGAGACTCTTTCACTGTTTAATCCTCATTGAACTAGGTAATTTATCATGTTAGGTAGGTACTAGTGTGTGTTTTGATTTTATTTTGAGTGTTAGGATTGAATAAAATCAAGTGTTGAAGCTTAGAAGTGTGATTGAAGTAAGTATAGTATGTTTGAATTAAGTTTGGTGTGATTTGCCTTAGTTTGGTGAGTTTGATTTGATTTTAAGTGTGTTTTTTTAGGTTTAATCTGAAGAAATTTGATGAAATATTCAATCTAAGTTGTTAGAAATTGAGTTTGAAGGGATTTGGATGAAAAATTAGATTGAAATTGAAGTTGGGAAGGCTTAATTTTACAGATATCGACGGGTTGTTCTTAGGTACAATGACTTCGTTGTGTATGAACAGGGTGCCGTTGTACCCCGACTCTGCGATATAAGGCACTGCTCATCATCTTCTTCCCCAAAACTTCCGAAACCCTTATTTTCACCATTTATTTTCAAACACCCATATCTTGCTCATTTCTTAACCAAATTCGACGTTCTTGGTATCAAATTATCGCATTTTCTGCCCTCTATTCAATTTTGGGCAAATAAACAACAGATTTTTCAAAATCTGCACTGCAAAGGTTCAGCCCTTTTTCTCCCAAAAGGTATTATTTTTCAATTTTCTCATAATTTAGGGCTCTATTTGCCTAGAATTTGGTACCATTGTGTTAGGAATTTCAATAGCTTTAGTTTGGTACCAATTTAATCAATTCCATTGTCGTTGGAAAATCAAGAATATTCCGGTCACAAAGGGACTATTCCGGCCACTTTGTCCGGAAAATTTTCTTAAGTTTTAATTTGATTTTTGATATATTTGTGCCTAATTTTGAACATAGATTTCGTTCAGATGGCACATAGGAGGAAAAGATTAGCTTTTGACCCAGTTTGCTTTATAAGTCAGGAGAATTTCGACTGGTTCGAAGCGCATAGGGGCAACGAGTTTATTGTGGAGTGGCCCATTCATCCTGAGCTCGAGGCGATTTTTGATATTTCTAGAGCTTTTCGAGCCTTTGGTTGGAAGGCGGTAGTGACGTTGGCTGGTCCATACTACCCCGATTTGGTTCGAAAATTCTATCCAAACATCAAGGACAAGGCCGAGACAGACTCTATAGAGATACAATCTTCAATTAGAGGTATTCCGATACACCTTACTCGTGCCTCAATTTCTGCTTTGTTAGGAGTGCCGAATGTGGGAGGTGTGTTTGTAAGACAGAAGGATCCAGTGCGTGGAGATACCAATCCTTCGAATCCTCATTTTTCTATATCTACTTCTAGACAGACCCTAGGATTGACTAGGAATTCTAGAGGATACATTACTGCTGCCTTAGAGCCTAGGGAGAGGATTATTGTGGGGCTAATTAGCAACAATGTTGCTCCCCGATCCAGTGGGCTCAACGAGATGAGGTATGTGGATGATGCATGGATTGGGGATCATTCCTAGGATCCCACTTGCTGGTTTTGTGATTTTGGGCATAAGGGATGTAGTGAAGTTGAAGAAGGCTAGCAAGAATTTTTGTTTTTCCTGTCTGCTTACTCGGGTATTTAGGGGTGCTGGTGTTCCTTTGGATGGTGTCGATTTTGAGGATTACCTTAATAATGCCAAAAACAATCAAACATATAAAAGATAATGAAAAGGAATGCAAAAGCTCATACTAACTAAGTTTAACACACACAACCAATACTTAAAACACCTAAAAACAACCTAAAAACATAGTATGAAACACACTTATCAATATTCTAGAGGAACCTTATAGAAGTTAACTGGTGAGCCTGTTGCAAACCACCAAATAATAAAATACCTAACTAAAACTAACTTTATAGCTAGGGTGAGATCAGGTTGACCCCACAGAGAACTAGGGTGTACTGCTATTTTTAATGTTGTAAAGAAAAAAAAACAAAAAAAAACCCTTGAGCACAAAAGGAACTATCATAACTAAGAAGCAATAAAAACAATAAAACAGTCAGACATAATAAACTAGCAACAATGACAAAGAAATAGGCCAAAGGTATTGTTGAGATTATAGGATAACTATTAATCCTTAAATCTAGATAAAAAGGTGTTTTGGCTATGGTGTTAGCCTATAGTTTTGAATAAGCTCTCAAACCCTTAGTTCCTCTAACTTAGGTAAATCTAGCAAGATCTAGAAATGCCCCAATCTTCACTATAACCTAGAACAAGATCTCTAGATTTAATAGTCAAGATGCCTTAGATACTAAGGAATGATTAACTTAGGTCACTAACTCGTAAGCTCATAAAGTGTGACCTAAAGGAATGGAACCTTAGATTAGTTGGTTAAGTATCCGAACAAATCCAACTAACCTATTGTTACTTTTAAAAATCGCTTAGGATAATTACATATCACATACTCAATCGTAGCATTTAGATTAGGAAATTACCTAAAGTATGATCAATCCTAAAGATAATACCTAATTTAAGTCATTTAATCAAAGTTCCAAACCAACCTAAGCTTAAAAACACCAAATCATTATAAACTAAATCACATTCTCACAATTTATCATCCATAATCCTTCCTATACCTTCAAGCCCTAAGATACCAGTTAAATATAACTAAATTAAGTGAAACAAAAATTAAATGAATACAAACCATAATTGGTTAAAAGAAACTAAGGGCTGGAAAATTAAAAACACCAAATGAAAAACACCCTTTAACACGTAAACTAACACAAACACTATTTAACTAAGATATTACTTAATTAATTAAAACATAATTTAATAAAACTTAATTGAACAATCTAAATAAAAATTCCAGAAACTATAAATTGAACAAGTAAAGACATTAAGTGAATTAAAACCTAGGAACATGCATGAATTTAAACTACTAAACATTGAATAATTAAAGACCTTAAGGATAAATTTAAACACATGAAATAAGACTTCATTCAAATTAAGATTTGATAAAGACAAAGACTAATAACATAAAGCCAAATGTTATTACAAAAGAAATAAGAAAACATTAAATTAGTAAACTCAAATGAAAGCAATTAGACAAACACAATGAGGATAAGCAATTGAAAATGACAAGAAACAATTAAACTAAGGGGAAAAGAAACAAGTAAAATGAAAGCAAGAATGCATAGATGCCAAACCAAAGTAAAAGACCAATGGAAAAGCTCTTAATCATGCTCCAGGCGTCTTTAGGTCCAACTTTAGCTCTAATAAAACATTCCTACCAAGCTCTAATGGAAAGCTTTAAGAGAAGCTTTGAAGTTGTCCCTTGCTGGTGGAGACCTCAAAGCCGTTGTTAAGCAAGCTCTCACTAAGGAGAGGCAAAGATTGGAGTCATTAACTACTTTCTCTCTAGTAGCCAAGCATTTTTTCTTTGTTTTGACAACCCCCTTTTCCTTTATGGTTTGTGCTTTTATTATTTTGCATCATCTCCTCACATGTTAGGGCTACCGAAGAGTTTTTATACCTCTTAAAATGCTAGTATTTTTCCAACCGGGGTTGAGCTCTCTCGAAAGCAACAACTAGAATGCTTTGAAGCCATTTTGTCCTTTTGTTTTTTTAATTCCTTGGAATGTGTGTTTTTCCTAGTTAGATTGTTTTCATTCTTCGTGTATTTTTCCTCTCTTTTATTCTATCATTTTGAACACCTTAAGCTTGCCTCCTTAAAATGATGTGCTACCGTTTTGGAGTGAATGAAGGCTACAATTTGGACAGTCTTTAAACACTATGTTGCTATTGTGTTTTGGATAAGAAAAGGAGGCCATTGGATGTCATTTTTGAGTGGAATAAAGCTCCCAAGGTGTTGCCATTGTGGACAGCCTTATTAACTCCTAATGATCTTAAAACTTCATGCTTTTATCTTGTATTTGTGTTCTATCTTTGAATTTGCATGTAACATCAATAAGAACCCAAAATGCGCAATTAAACACAAAAATAAGATTGAAATAACATTAGCAATTAAACACAAAAATAAGATTGAAATAACATTAAAAAACATATAAAAATTAAATATGTTTCAATCATATCATTAACCTAAAGAGGAATTGATGTCATGTTTCTATCTAGCTTAATCCAGGTTGCCATTTCTGCCCAAGTAATGGTTATCCTTGCTCATGCCATGACTATAATTCAATAACCTTATTAGCTTTTTCCTTGGATAAGGATTTAAAAACAAAGAAGTCCTACTATAATACAAGCACACTTTCTAGTCCATGTGTTCTCTAGTTTGTGTTTGTCTAGTGATACACTTGTGGGTAAGATAGCCTCTTTTCCATGAAACATCCAACAAGTGCAACCTACCATTTATTGGCACTGAGTTCTAATTAGGCAGTGAGACAAGACCAATATCTTAAAGAGAAATGTATCTTAGTTTCCAAACATGAGGGCATCACCTACTACTTTGTTTTAAAAATTAGAAGGATTGGAGAGGGGGTTATTAGTAGATGGAGGTTGGGCGTGGGTAGCAAAGGTAAAGGAAGAAGGGTTTAAGGGAGGGTGAGGAGGGAAATCACTGTCGCTTACTTGGGAAATTTCCTAAAATGGAAATGAAAATAGGCAGGAAAGTGAGGGAAGGCGGGATAAATTGAATAAGGAACAAGAGGAGAAAGGGGTGGGAAGCAAGAAAAAAAAAGCAGTTTGAAGGGGGAGAAGACATAAGGATTAAAAACAGAATATTTTGGACAAGGTGAAAGACGAAATCAGAATCCAAATCCATGGCTAAAGTGTTGAGAGAAGGAGAAGTACCTCTAACTAACCCATTTTTTAATTAAAAAATAATGTATGTCTCAATCCACCATCCTTACTATTGAAGGAAATGAATTACGAAGGGTCACTTATCATGTGTCTTGAGCAAACGTTATCTATGTACCATTTGTTCCTCTTCTTAGTTACTTATACAACAAAAAAATCATATAGATTTAGGTGTCCATATTATCTTGATTTGTTGAGTGTTAATTATATACTTATCTTTACCTCTTGGTGTAACATCTTTAATTCTATTATAACAAAAAATTACATGTCCATAATAACCACAATAAGTAGAAAACAATGGCGTATGTGTCTGATATGCAATTCTAAAATAATTTCTAGGCCTAAAACCGTTATAAAATCTTTGTTGAAAAATTTACCTAGGATGATAAAAAGTTCTTCTATCATTAAGTTCATGTTGTAGGAAACTCCTAGGTCTTAAAGTGTATATGTATGTAGTCCAAAGAGTGTCTTGCCATCACTAAAACAAGATGAACCTCTTTAGTTCAACAATACTCATTTATTATTTCACGCATTGCCAATCTCAGATCATCCCTAAGTTACTATTAATGGTAAAATTGTGAAGGTGGTTCATAGTAGGTCTCGTTAAGATAAGACTAATCAAGGTGCTCTATCTAGTTCAAGTAGAAGGTGTCGTTCAGTTGATTTTCTTAACCAGTTTAGGCGTTGCCTTAGTCATACCCTCTAGTTTTTTGCTCATACCATTAGTAGTCTTGTCAGTGGTCATCTTCCCATATCATTATGATGACTATAAATAGTCACCAAAAGATGACTCAATATATTTATACTAAAATAAAGCAAAATAAAATTAGAAAACTCTAACCTAATTATCAACAATCTATTCCTAAAAATAAAATAAAGAAAAATTAAACAAATATGATTAAAAACATAGAAAATTTTAAATAAAAAAAATAAAAAAATAAAAAAACCTCTAGACTAATTGACGCTAATATATCCCTAATATTACTAGTGTGGATCCCCAACAATAACATTAAAAAATTGTTATTGTCTATCTTTACTCCAATTTTAAACATAATTTTTATCTTAAGATCAACTATAGGTAAGCATACCTATCATAAGTAATATAGTGGATCTACAAGATCTAAGTTATTACTCCCTTGAGGATCAACTTGTAAGTACTAAGTCGCTTGGACTACAATTATCTAAGGAATCAAATTTATTAATCAATTAAAATAAAAACTACTATAATAATCTAAACTAAGTTTTAACTAATGTAAAAGAAATCAAAACTACAATTGAAAATTACTAATCTAAATATATAGTTAAGGATTTCATGTTTCAATGATTTAGTCAAGTTTAATAAATGTTTATGTGTTATAATCTATGGTATCTTCTCTAAAACAGGACATAGTTATGGTCGAGACTATGCCCATCTTTATTGGTCCTATTTTTCTATTTATTCACTCAATAAACTTAGCTAATAGGCTTGACGTTTAAGAAGTTTAATCCTAGAATTCCCTAATTTAAGATTAGCACCCTCTTAATCAACTAATTCATTGATTTAAAACAAAGATTAGCATATACATGATGCAAACTAACTCAATTAAATCATTTACTAACCTAGACTTAGCTAATAAACGATTTAAGCATGCATTTTAATCAATAAAAGTAAAGTATTAAACATAAAACACATATTTATTGATTAAAAAAAACATAGTATAAGATATAATGAAATAAAAGGTTTAAAAACACTAGAATATGGTCCCGACTAATATCTAAACTTGAATCATGTTACTCTGGCCTTTAGAATCCTAAAAGCAACTTGGCTTGTCAATTATAATGGATTCAAAATAAAAATTAGGAAACACCTAAAGCTAATATGAAAAGTGATAAGATTTTAAAAAAAATCTAGTAAAAGTCTAACAAAATGTTTACTAAAAAGTTTCCATATATGCTTATATATGTCCTATATACGTTTAGGGTTGAGTGGTATGTGAATTGCCTAATTTGTTCTTTGATTCATTACTAGAATAAGCATTTAGCGACATCAACGACCCTTAGAATCAAAGAACAATAGTGTCAGTTATTGCATAAATTATTCTTCTATCTTCACAGTAGAATTAAACTGTGGTCTGCTTAGGCATTGATGACACCATTAATATGTCACGTTATTCTCATGAGTTGAAATTAATGGTGGTTTAAATGGGATAATAATGACACCATTAAAGACATATGTTATTCTTTTAAAAAGCACCTACTCTTTATCCTTTTTATACATGAACTCCTCTTCTTAACACGAGCCTATAAATTAAAAAAATAACATATATATATATATATATATATATATTAGACAATTTATCATCAAAATAGTCTTGAAAACCTCATAATTAATACTAAAAAATCTTATAATAACTTAAAATAAGTGCACAATATAAATACTTCAACAACAACCACTAAAACTAATCAAATTGCTCAACTCAATCTCTTTAATTCACTACAACTCACTTCCCACTTAATTATATAAGTAAATTTACTTTAATCACACCTAATTATAATTAAAAAACTTCCAACTAGCCATGTATGCACTAAAATACATTAAATGCATATTTTCTAATGAAGCTAACCATTAGAACCTAAATTTTATGTTCATGGTTGACCAGTCACTGACACTTCTTTATCATAAAAGTTAACATACATATAATTCAAACTAGTTCCTTAAGAAATTTTGGTGTATCAAAAAGCTTATTTCCTTATAATTTTGTAACTTATAGGCACAAACTCTAAATATGAATGTATATGAATGATTTTGCACCCATAAACACTTTAGGAAGATCAAATAAGACTTATAATAAAAATTACAAAGAAAAAAAGATATGGTTGAATTATTTTAAATTTCAATGTGAAATCATCCCTATTTTCATGTTTAAATGCCTAAATTGTGTTTGTTTTGAGCTTACATATAGGTTTGATCTTTAAGACATAAGTTATATCTAAAAGGGATAAGTTAGGGGCAAAAACAGAGCAAAGGCATATCTAGATGTGTAGAGGTCGATCGACCAATGCTTTGTGTTTTGATTGATTGAGGCCTTTAATTTGTCGATTGATAACATGCTAATATGGAAAAAAATAAGGACAGAAACATCTTTTACTCAGGAGATTCGTCTTAACCATAAATGGGCATATAAAAGTGAACGATAGGAGTAGAGAAGATGGAGTTGCATTTATTATTTTTTTACCTTCATAATTTCCATTTCCATTTATTCATTTCTTAATTTCTCCTTAGATTTTTAGGGTAGTTTTCATTTTTTGTTTCAATGCTCTCTTTACATTTCGTGTTTAGGTGTTGCTTTCTTCTCATTTTAGTTGTTTTTGCTACTATTTTCTATTTTCATTTGTCTTATTGTGTATTTAGTTAAGTTTTGATAAAATATTATGTTGAACCTTTGATTTTGATTAAAATACTTGTTTTTCATTTAATTTTTAGCCTTATTATCTTTATTTACTTCGTGTGTTCTGCATTTATGTTTTGTTTGGTGTATTTTTAACTTGGGCTTTGTGTTTATTTTTATATGTTAGCTTAGTTTTTCTTGCGTGTTGGTAGATATTGATGGGATAATGGCTTTGTAATTATGAGAATTGACTTGAAATCCATTAGGTTTTGTGTTTTAGGTTGAGGTTAAATTGGAAATCTAGTTTAATGACTTGAATTAGGGATTAATGCATTGGATTGGCCATCTTAGGCATAATTTTACTTCAATTGCTAAGTATAGGCTTATGATATGTAATTGTTTATAGCAAATCCCATAAGCGGTGATAAGCTAGTTGGATTTGTTGGTAAACTTAATCAATCTAGCATAAGATTCAAATTCTCTAAGTTACATAATCTAAGCTTGCAAGATTATGAGTTAGGCTAGTCATTTCCTAACGTCTAATGCTATCGAGTCACTAAATCTTAAGATCTTGTTTTATGTTGTCACTTGATTAGGGGCAAATTTTCCATTGTATAGGATTTGTTTAAAATTAGAGGAACTTAGGATTCATAAGCTTATTTGGATCCATAGGCTAGCATCTTTGACTAATCGTAATATATTATTTTCAATGATCAGTTATAAGTCCTAAATCTCGACTATATCTTCTACTCAGCTTTCTTTTATTGTTTTCTTTTTCTTTTTCTTTATATTATTGCTTATTATTTTGTTTTTGTTTGTTGTATTTTCTATTTGTTTTTCAGTTTGAAAAATTATAAGAGTTTCTTTTATTTTCTTTTTCTTTTACACAACATTAGGAATAGCTTAAGAACACTATTAGCTCTCTATGGAATTGACCTTAACTTGCCTTACTACATAAGTAGTTAGGTTAGTTAGGTAAAATTTTAATATTCGGTGGGTAGGAGATCAAAATTTTAGCACTGTTATTGGGGATCTAGCACTTGTGTTTTATCTTTTCTATTGTTTCTTTTTTTTTTTGTTGATATTGATAATCCTCTCTTTTGTTTGTTTTAATTTCACAGCATTTTTTGTTTTTATGAACTTTTAGCGTTATGGCTCATTATCAGTACTCTTTTACAATCCATATGCTAATAATGACTTTCAATTTCTTGCTACCTCTAAGTTGAAGCATCATGTGGTGAATTTCACATCCTTAACTACTCAAGTATCGATGGATAAAGAATAAGCTAAGGTATGTGATTTTTTCTCATTTTTTAGTTATCCTATTTGCACATGTGCTATGTTGCAACATCAATAGTACAAGTTTGATTCTCTATCGTGCTATTATCAAGACTATCCACACTTCTAGCCCATGTCTCTACCTTCTCCATCGCCACTATAAACTAATGGTTATATCTTTAAAGGCATACAACGCTTGGTAACTAGTACTCTTCAATTTCAACAAGAAACGAGGAGTGGTCTAAAGAACTTGAAAGATTAAGTGAACCAGTTAGCAGAGGTGATAGGGAGCATAGAATCCCAAGTCTTTTCAAGCATACTTAGCCAACCAAAGGTAGAACTAAGGAATGAGATGTGCATTAGCTCTTAAAGGAGAGGAGAACTATAGGTGAACCCAGAAGCAAGAAGTGAAGAGAAGGAGAAACCAGGAGAGAAAGAGATAACAGTTTGAGACAAGAAGGAGGATGCAACACCACCAAGGTAATTTTTTCATCTTTTGGTATTGCTAACCAAGTTTCACTTCCTTTTTCTAGCAGTTTACAGGTTCAAGAAGAGGGAGAGCCATATGGTGCTGAAATGATAAAAATGTTATGGTCGAGCAAGATGGAGGAGGAAGGTAACGAGTAAGATGTAGTGCCTCCACACCTATTGCTTTCACTATTACAGAGATGTTAGGGGATCAATTTGATTGCATTTTGATTGATTAATTAATGAATTATGCCCCTAATTATGTGTTTAATTAGTTAATTTATGTGTTGATTTGTTTAATTTGTAGGATGTTGATCAAAATTGGATAAATTATGCAAAAGGATTAAATTTTGACTCAATTGTCAACCATTAACGTGGGTATATAGCCCCAAGGTTACGGATGAATAGGGTGTCATTTAAGGATGATCAGTCCCAAGGTTAAGAGGTAAAAAATCCAAAATCAACGACGGGTTATAGGGTACCGTTATGTATCAGCTAGGGTGTCATTGATGAAGCAGTCAATAATATCCACTCAAAACCTCTAATTTTGCAGCTGTGGCATGTCTCAAATTAATTTTATTGTCTGCTAGTACCAAGTTAGAGTATAGAAAACCTAAAAAATAGAAGAAAAACATTAGAACACGTAATTAATTAGAGAAATTCAGATATACATCTAGAGAGAGTGGCTCTTCCTCCCCTGTACTTTGTTTTACTTAGTGCTTAGGCTTCAAACACTTGTAATTCGAGTTATATTGTGTTTTCTGAGTTGCTGTTTATTGAAGAATGTTGTTCAGACATATATCTGTGTTTCTAAACCATCATAAGGGGTTTCTAAACTTAGCTTAATGATGTATTTCCTATATTTTTTGGCTTGGTCAAAGTTCATGTTCTTATGCTTATATTCTCTTATGTTCTTTGATTTTCTACAAGTTATTGTGGGTTTTGAAGCTGTGTTGCTATCTAGATCACATTAAAGAGTTCAAGACTTGTCCAAGAGTTTTCTAAACTTGTTTTGTAACTTATAAACTTATTATTTCAGCTTATATTTTCATATCTATCAAATTATATGGATTAAGATGCATGTTTTATATGCTTTGATGATCATTTATGGTTAAATCCATTTTCTAGCTTAGGATTAGTGTTTTAATGTTCTAAGAGAGCTTAAAGACATGTTATATGGTTTGATTTTTTTTATTAAAGGTTTAAAAGATCTGATTTTTGGCTGGCCACCTAGGATTAGAGTTTAAGACAAGTTAAACTTGAGAAATCATCTTAATTTGTTAGAAAAATCAATAAGCAACACAAATTAATCACTGAATGATCAAAATTTGATTATTTATGAGAGTTAGTGATCTAAGATCATAAATCCAGAAATCAACTTCTTGAAATTTAAGCCCATTGACTAGATTTAAAGCATAACCAAACTTTAAACAAAGTTTATTGGAGAAAAGGCATAAGTTTTAATCATAGCTTTGTCTTGAATTCGTGAAAGAACTCTAATTCAACCCTTAAAATTGTTAAGAACTTGACTAATTCATTAATCACCTAATCCTGAGATAAATTTCGCAATTTGATAATTTACAGTAATTTAGAAATAATTTTATAATTCAAAATTTCAAGGTTTAAAACATAATAGGATAGTTTAGTAGTTTTTTCATCTTTTTAATAATTTAATTTGTAATTTCCTTTATTATTTTAATCTATTTAATTTGATATTTAACCAATCATAAGTTCCTTGTGTGTTCGACACTTGGAGTCTTAAAGTTAATCCACTTTATTACTTGCTCGATAGGAGAACTTGCCTTTTATAATGTTGGTTTTCAAGTAAATTCATTTCAGTTTTCAAAGTAAAATCATTAAAATCATTTCAATTTTGTAAGTCACCTAGCCAACGAATAATACGAGAACATCCTAGGAGAAGGGCAATACCCAAAGAGGAGTGTGAACGTTAGAGTACAACAAAGAAGCAATGTGGTTCCGCCTCCCTGGAGATTTGGGGCATTGTGTTGATTTTAGGCCCATTCTAAGGGAAGTTGTTTTGGGCTCATCAAGGACATTAAGCATGCTTCTTGTCGGCTCAAAAATCTATTTAAAAATGGATGATATACATAGTAGGGGTCGATCTTAAGACCTAAAACAAGCGCATGTTAGTAGGCAACCTAACCTTTCCTTTAAGTTTTTGTATATTTTCTTTTTTTTGAATAATTTTTTAGTTACTTTGTGTTTAAGTGCTTTTCTTTTCTGTGTTTATTTTTTAAAGAGTCAAAAGTGGGAGTTGCTATCTCTGAAGGACTTTATTATTTTTCCTTATCATAGGAGTACTTCTTATTCCATTCCTCTTTCACATTTTTATTAATTTTGTGACAATGAGGAAAATGTCTAAATTAATTGTGGGGGTGGGGCAAGTTAAAATTTTTACACACTTAATTTATTATAAGTTTGATGGTGATGATTTCAATGTGTTAGGTTGAAATAATTTTGATCTTTAGTTAATAGTTAATTTTGGTACTTAAAAGAAATTGATGCTTTTAATTTGAGGAACTTTGCCTAGCTCTTGAAATGATGCTAACTTTTTCCATTTTCTCTTTAGTTTGAGCACTTTACATGTGTTTAGTGTACTATTTGTATAATATTTAATGTTTAGGTCTATTTTATATGGTTTGTCATATGAATGTGAAATGTGATGTTTAGAATAAAGTGTCAAAAAAAGAGAAAAAAGAAAGAAAAAGAAAAAGAAAAAGAAAAAAAAAGAAAAGAGAAGAGTGTCTTTGTTGTTTTTGTTATTGAAAATGTCTTTCTTTTGTTATTTTTTTGTATGTATTGAGTAATTCTCACTCTGATGGCTTCAACCTAATATAAGATTGAAGTTATGAATGGTGCTATTAGCCATTTGAGAAGGTGATCTATCCTAGTAACTAAAGGTATTCATGCCAAAGTGTTAACCTTTACATTAAAAACTTAGATGACCTCTCAAATAAACATTGCTTAAAACTCGATTGAATTTTATTAAATTTTCATATGCTTTTTAATGTCATTTCAATATTATTTTATTGATTAAATATTTAATTTGTGTTATATTTTATTTAATGACAAGTTTATTTCTTTAACACAAAATTTGGTCCAAAACATGAAGAATTTAAAGCAAATTGAGCAAAAGCTAAAAATTGTATTAATCTGAAAACAAAACAAAAAAAAGAAAAAAAAGAAAAAAAAGAAAAAGGAATAAGATTAAGTTCATCGCATATAAAGGCATTCGGACAATAGCTGGGGGGTTGAATTAATTGGTGATTTATTCACCAATCCCGAGGCAACAAGAAGGGGACATGTGAGGAATTTAGACTTGGCTGGATGTGCGGTTGAGTGGAGACCAGACTTTGGAGGGGTGGCTTGTGACCAGGGTTAGCTGCTGGCGACGCTACACGCTTGAAGGGTCTGGACTTGGGAGTGGCAGCTACTGGGCCTGGCAAGAGAATCGATCCACCTGGAGGACCCGCATGGCGTTGGAACGCTACCCATTGGACTCTCCTGCTTCATGGACCACGACGTCGGCCTTCCTACTTGCTGGACCAAGCCGAGCTGCAAGGACCTACACCTGTACCAAGATGTTGAACGACCCAACACACTGAAGGGCTCTTCACGCTGGACTGTGCCTGGACTCTTCTCCTCTGCTGGAGGCTCGTGAGGAGCTACACAACAGAAGCTGTATTCAGAGCACAAAAGAGGCGGGAAGTGTAGGGGAATTAAGGGGTATTTATGCATAGATCCCTAAGGTTGGAGGGTCTATCTTGGAATCGGCTGGAAGTTTTGGTCCTGGAGCTACTATACGCTTAAGGAGGAAGACGCTGCATTAAGAGACAACAATTAAAATTCTTTTCTATTCTTTGTGTTTTATTCGTTTGTTTTGTTGTGTTAGCTCTTGTTCTTTCATTTTGTTTTCTCTACTTTTATTTTTTTGCAATTTTCGATTCACCTAGCCTTTAGATAGCTGAATATTGTTGGGTAGTTTAACTTTGTTTTTTTATTTTCTCATCCATTCTTTAAAACATTATTTACTTTTAAATATGAATAACAATTTTAGATTTATTTTCTTGATTAAGTATTAAGTTGTGTAAGGTTTTATTCTAGATAGTTTCAATTATTTATTTAGTATTTGGTTCATATATGTTTAGTAATTAGTCTCTATGCATGTTCTTAGGTTTTAATTTATTTAAAATTCAGTTTGAATTTAATTTTAAATCTAAAATTTTTA
>JAOXYD010031810.1:0-14111 GCA_028565735.1 Pinacopodium congolense | reverse complement strand
GGTCAAATTTGCATGTAAACTCAAAAGGAATACAAATTAGGTTTTTAAACATAAAAATAAGGATGAATTTATATTGAAATACATATGAAACCTTAATATAATTCAACCCTATCAAGACCTCCCATGTCGCTAGTCAACTACTTTATTGTATTATCTAGTCCACTAGTCAACAATCCATGCACAATTAATACACTGATTAACCACTTCAACACATTGGTTAACTAGTTACTAGTCAATCACCACTGGATGACTAACCAATCTATGCAGAAATTTCTTTTTCATAAACTTCACATATTCTATCACACACAACTAACACCAAATCATATCCTAACATATTCATACACTTCTTTTTCACAAAATTCATCACCCACTCACTCACCTACCCACCCACACACACACTTCCACAAACACACTTCAAACAAATTTCTTAAAAAATTTTATGTATCAAGGGGATTTTTTAAAAAACATTCCCTTACACAATTCCTCTTAATTATGAAACCTATATGCATAAATCTAAACATGTACATGTTCTGCATGATTTGAGCCAATTAACACCTTGAGAATACTAATATATGATTACAATAAAAATTACAAAATGCACCCTATTTAATTTAACTATCTTGTTCGTTAATCTATCATTCAACATCTTGATCCTAATATATCATCAATTTTGCTTCAGTAATCTAACTTAGGCTCCAAATTACATCTCTCATCTTCTTTTCTCCATCCGTATCTTTTCTATACAATAACAACAATGAAACCATTAGTAGTAAAGATGTTTTATTATCTTCAAATCCGAAGTGGAACCTCACTTGGTTCATCATAAAAACATAAAAAGTAAAAAATTTAAAAAATATATAAAGCATCTCATTTTGTCTTTTTGATGATGACAACATGGGAAAGCATAAAAAGAAAATGACACTCAATACAATGCAAAACTCTTTACTCTCCATTAAACCAAATTCATACAATATCTCCCCTTTTCTGGAGTCATCAAAATTTTCACACATTCACTAACGTATTACTTTGATACTACTCAATCTTTATTAATAGTACTTATAAACTTTCTTAAACTTTCTCCCTCATTTATATAATATTACTAAGACAATCACAATATCAAACATAATATCAAAACTCTCCTAAATTCATACATTTTCCTTAAATTCATTCATCATAACAAGCTATAAATAACTTAAAAATCAAATTATAAGTAACTAGAGAGACAAACTAAATCTTAAATTTCTCCACCTTTTTATAAAGTCACAATAAAAGCAACATAAGGTAAATTTGTCAAAATCATCAAAATTCATCAAAAGTTCAAAACTTATCAAAATTATTCAAAATTCTCCTTTAATCTAATGGTTTTGGCAAATTCTTCCACCATTTATAGGGTCACAAATAACATAGAAATAATAAAAATTTCATAATTAAAGCTCCTTTTAAATAAAAGCAATTAAAATCACATAATTTCTCCTCCTTTTATCACTATTGAAAAGAATATTAGATATGTAAATTTATAAACATTAAAAGGAGAAATGATCATAATGGATATATACATATCACATATATAATTCAAATTTCAATAGTAAAATTTGAAAGTCACTCCAATGTCTAATATCTAAATATGTCATAATACTTCTATAAGCTCCTCCTCCTATAACTTGATTTAGTTCCCTACATGACTAAATGATGTGTTTTCAAGATTGGTAACTAGAAGATGATGTAATACTTTCACAAGATGGCCTAGGTATGCATTAATTTTTTAGATTCTTTCCTTTAACAAAGGTAGTCTTACAACTTGATTAACATTGTCATAAAAACATCCTAAATCATGCTTATCATTCGATACTTTTTATACTCCTAGCCTGAATTCTAACTTTTCATTACCTTTAGTGATTTTAAAGACTGAGTTTCTAACACTTTCTAATTCCTTGTTCAAGGAAGTATTTTCATCTCTCAATTTTCGCACATCACCATTATCTAAATTCTTTGATTCTATGTTGTTGTGTAATTTACTTTTCAATTTTTCATTCTATAATTGGCACGTATCTAGAAGTTTCAATATTTCCTTATACTTGGATGATGACCTTTTCTTTTTCTTAATCATAGTTGTAAGCATTTACTTAATGCATCATAAGTTAACTCATGAACATAATAATCCTTACCATCATCGTTAGAGTTTGAACAAGAAGATACATTATCATCATTACTACAAAGATTCAAGTGAGAGGATAACTCATCATCTAAGAAGCATATATGCCACTTCCTCCTTTACAAACTTACTTTCCTCTTCTTCAAGTTAGTTGGTGCCTCTATGGTAAATATCTAATGTTTTTCAAATCTTATGAGAAGGTTCACAACTAGGAACTCTCTTGAATTCATCCCTATTTAATGCATAAAATAAATTATTTATGACTTTATTATAAGAAATAATTCTTTCATTGCTTTCATCCCACTTAATTTCTTCCTTGGTTATTATTGTCTCTATATTTTCTACAACTATTATTTTTATTGGAGTGTAAGCGTTACTCTCTACAACTTCCCAAAAATCAATCCCTATAGCCAAGAGAAAGTATTATATCCTAATTTTTCAAACTACATAACTTTCAGCATCAAAATAAGGGGGTCTAACTATGCTCTCACTATCAAGAAGTGCCATTGTTGATCTTATACTCACTATTTCTTTATAAAGATACCTATGTGAGTCCTAACTCTGACACCACTTATTAAATTCTATATGGAACTTAAGAGGGGATGAATTAGGTGACTAATAATTTTCCTATATCTTGATACCTAATTAAAAATTTCCCTCTTAATGAAATGCATACTTATAAGAAATATAATAATATGAATAGAAATAAAAATTGAAAAGTTATTATAAAAAGGAAAAGAGTGCAAATTAATTTTGTAGTGGTTCGATGCATAACCTACACCTTTGTCCACTCTTCAATTAATTGTTAGAAATTTCACCAATTATAACTTCTTTAATTAATGAAGACCAACTCCTATATCCTTACTTAAACTAACACAAAGCTTTTAAAGAGCTAATAACTAAACCAAATGATGGATGCAATAAACTTGACAAAGAAACCTACTAAAAAAACAACTCAAAATCAACTGAATTGCTTGGCAAATGACTTATATCTAAATTTAACACTTCTTAATGCAAATTGAAAACTCCAACAATCTTATTTATAAGTGAAAATCACCCTATTTACCATTTATAGTCGTTAAAACTCATTAAAATCAATTCATAAGTTTTTTATCATTAAAAATAGTCATTGGTATTAGATCTCCCATGCCACTAGTAGACCACTTCATTACACTATCAAAATCAACATATTAATTGACCATTCCAACACATTAGTAGATCAATCCACATGGAAACTAATTCTTTAGAAATTTCAAACATCTTAATGCATGCAACCAACCCCAATACATATCCTAACATATTCAAACATTTCTTTTTCATAGAATTCAACACACACACACACACACACATACACACACTTTAAACTAGTTCCTTAAAAAAATTTTATGAATCAAGGGAAAATTATTTAAAAACACTCTCCATACAATTCATCTTGATTGCATCACTTGTATAAATCTAAACATGTATGCATTATGCATGATTTAAGGCTCTAAGCACCTTGAAAATACTACGATAAGATTGTAATAAAAATTACAAAGATAACCTTTTCAATTTAAATGTCGAGTCCTTAATGCTTCATTCAACATCTTGATCTTTGATGGACCAAACATAATCTGGTGCTTATGATATTGAACAAACTTTGATAGTGTATCACTAAAAGAAAAAAGAGTTAGGTTGCGAGCTTTATCTTATACCCTTTATATTATTTAATAATGTAATACAAATATAAAGTATTACTTTTGCATTGGAGCATCAAATATTTGAAACTATACTTTTTAATCTTTTCTTGAGAAATTTGAGATCTTGAAGAGAGGCATTAACATTTGGGGAAAAAAATAAAGGAACTACAAACATTATTTCTGCATTTGAGGTAGTTTAAATAGTACTTATACAAACATATCAGTGCTATTTTGATTGAGAATTTAAGAAAAAGTTTAGAAATACTAGTTAGGATTTCCAATCATATAGGATGAGGTCTAATTGACTCACTATAAAACAAATATAAGAGTACCCATTTTCAATAAATTTTTAAGGGAAATCCTTAAGATGTTGAGAGAAATAAATAATTCTTCACTCTTGATAAGATATTATTAAGTAAAAAATTAAAAGTTTAGATTAGGATGATCTAGTTAATTAGGAATTAGAATTATGAATAAGAGAAGAACATGACAGACATAATAAAGATTTATTAGAAGAATGTAATATTCATAAACGAGTTTATTTATAGGTATATGATTGGTCTCATTAAATTAATTGATTCTTGAAGAGTGGGAGGTCATAATTTTCAATGTAGTCATTATCATGCCCTAATTTTAAGCCAACCTACTAAACTAGTGCCAAACCTCCAAACAATGGTGAGGCCCATCCATTTAAGCCTTACTATTAGGTTAAGGCTAAAATAACCTACCAACTCAATAATCAAAAAAAAAAAAGACTTCATATATCTATATGCCATAACCATTGGTGTTATGCTACGTCGTTATTTCAATGTTAAAAATGAATAAATTAAAGGGTTTATGCTTGGTAATTCATATAAAATGGAATACATTTAGAATTTAGATGAAGAATTTTGGAATTCTAGGTATTTAAGTTATGAAGACAAAACTTATTTTAAGAATGAGACAAGGAGGAGTGCATGATGCGAGACCCCAAAATTAAGCTAGGGTTTTTCATGGTTTTAAAAATTTTAACATCTTGGAAAATTTGTAAAAAATATTTTAATTGAGCTTTAAATTTCTATTACATTTATAAAAATTGAAAGAAGAACAACAATTTAATGGAGAAGCATGTTAGTTTAATGTATTATCAATAATGAACATTATACAATTTCCTATAAATAACTTTAGAAATGTATAGTGAATTGTTGTGACTCAAGAGGCTATAGAAAGTTAATAAAATTCTCTACAAATCATATGAATACATTAGGAGTGTTTAATCAAAAGACAACTAAATTTTCATCAAATTTCAACATTTATAGCATTATTTCTGTAAATTTTAAGACATTAAACCACCATATACGTCAACCAAAATACAATGAAAATTAGTCATCATAAATCTATGGGATTTAAAAAACAATAGAGGGTGAAAGAAGTAACATAAAACCTAGGAAAGATTATTACGAGTTATGAAAGAGATTTCAAACCTTCTTGATCAAAAGCTATAGATTGTAAAGGGGATTTAGACTATAAAACCACAAGATTTGGCAACAGAGGAAACATAAGGTATCTTTTATTGAAAACTAGTAATATATACTAATAAGACCTTTTAGGTTGATTTTTTTACTATTTATGTCTTTTTAAATGCTTTATGGTGTATTAATATACTATTTGCATGCTTTAATATCCAATTTTGGGTTGAATTATGAGAAACCCTACTTGAAGGTAATGGCCTAATGTTAAACTAAGGGAGGTTCTAATCTATATTTTGATGAAATCAAAACACTTTTATTACTAATGATTTATTTATATTGAACCCTTTTTGAAAGATGGGTATATGAAAGATTTGTTTGAGTGAAAAATGAAATCTAAGAGAAATTAACATGAAGACCATATTGAGGATAAGACACCATGAATAACTGAGCTAATATGTAAGTTGTTTTTTGTAAGTATGAATTTGAGTTATTCTTATTTGAGTGCCTCAGCTCAATTGTTACATATCCATTGACATTTAAGTCAATTATATATAATGGTCTATAATCAAGAGAAAATTTTGAAAATTTTTAAATGAAATCCTCTTGATGAATTAAAATGTTTTTGGAAACTTTTTGTATATGTTTGAGTTAAGTACATTTGAAAATAATGAGTTTTAAAACTTTTTAAAATGTAAGGAATTGTTTAAAAATTGTTTCTAAGAGGATTGGTTGGCTAATCATTGAGTAGCTAATTGGTGATAGGAGTGTTTGAGCAATGTATGTAAAAAATATGTAGATTAATCGAATAATATTATTGAGTGGTCAATTAATATATAAAACTAGTTAACTAGTAGTTATGATAGCTATTTAACGACTAGTTTTTAATGGAAATACTTTATAAATTAATGGTGTCTAATGGCTACAAATGACTAGTTAGTTTTTTTAAGCCTATAAATTGGTGTTATAGAGTGTATTTAAAGTATCTAAGAGTAATGAAGTGAGGTTGCATGAATTGGGCGAAAGGATAAAGTGTCTTGAGAGAATTTTTGGGAATTTGAATTACATTTCTGTGAAGGTTGAAATTGTTTAGATTGCTGGTGCATTAATTTCATTCATACTGTGTTAGTTGAGCCCTAAATCCTTGAAGAGTGCAAGTGACAATGATTGAGTTGTATCTTTGTCAATTGAGGGGATTGATTTTAGGATTGATATTAAGGATACCTCTTTACCCTTAAAGAAAGATTTCTTATACGAGCTCCTCTTTACTCGTGAAGGAAGATTAATTGTCTGAGAGTTACTCTTCATCGGTTAGATGATTATAATGAACCAGGGGAGTTGGCATGTGTTAATTGTTATTTCTTGTTATGTCTTTCTTTTCTTTTATTTTTTGTTGATATTTTGTCATCTTTAATCTCTGTTTTTTTCTTTTTAATATCTTTTTCAAGTAATGGCTTATTTTCAACATTCTTTTTATTTTTATTCTTCTTGCATTAATTATTATGATGATGATTTTGAGGTTGCTGCTCTCTTAAGGTTGGAAAAACAGGTAACAAAGTCACACCCTTAATTGCTCAAGTTGCGATAAATACCATCCAGAATAAGGTATGTGATTTTTGTTCATTTTTAGGTTATTCTAGTGATATATGTCCTTCCTTACAGGCTGAGCAATAGTTCTATGAAGTGGGAGGTTCCCGAGAGTGCTACTAAGACTGGTATGATCCTTACACTCCGAGTTACCATTTGAAGTAGGATGATTACCCCTACAATTCAAATGGGACCAACCAACATGGATTCAGTTCTCTGCCACCTTGCTACCAAAGCCAATCACATCCCTAACCCATGACCCCACCTCTAACATCACCAACACAAGCTGATGGGATGCCATTGAAGGCGATTGTAGAGAGTTTGGCTATGAACACTCTTCACTTCTCGCAAGAAACGAGGAGCAGCTTGAAGGACTTAGAAGATCAAGTAATCCATTTTATTAGGTTAGTTAGGTAATTTTATTATTTGGGAGTTTGAGACATCTCATCAAATTTTTGGCGGCGTTGCAGGGGAGTTGGCGTGTGTTAATCGTTATTTCTTGTCTTGTCTTTCTTTCTTTCTTTTTTTTTGTTGTTGATCATTTGTCATCTTTGATCTATGTTTTTTTTCCTGTTTAATTGATTTTTCAAGTAATGGCTTATTTTCAACATTCTGTTTTGTTGATCATTATATCGCTTTCGCATTTATATTTGGTTTTTTTGTTTATATTTAGTTATTTTGAACATTCTTGATCATATTCATGCGATGGTTTATGCAAAATGGCTTAGACATTTAGTGCTATGCATATGGGATTGCTTATTACAAACTTTGTGTGTTTTGCATGTGCTTAACTAAGTTTTTGTCATGAAAGAATTGAGATTTGTGAATTAGGTCAAAAGCATGAATTGAATTTTTTTTGTACTCAATTAACTCTTGACTTTAGATTGAGATTGTTTGAGAAGAATGTTTAAATTATTGCTTGAGGATAAGAAATGGTTCAAGTGTGGGGGTATTTGATAGAAATGAATTTTTTTAATATTTTCATATGATGTTTCATTGAAATTCATTCTTATTTTTATGTTAAATTGCTCATTTTGTATTCCTATTTATTTTCTATATAGATATGATGATGGAATACAAAATTTAGGTTAAAGCTTGTGTATTTCATGAAAGTTTCATAGGAGCTACAAATTGGCTTAGAGGAGAGGATATTCATCCATAAAAACAAGTTAGAAAATCCAATACAAAACATATAATAAAGGAGCCAAAAATATTTATTTAAGAACCAAAGTTTGAAGCTATTAAAGAGAGTTTTGGCTAGCACATTTGGAGGCAAAGAAAGTTGTCTAAATGCAGCTCTTCAATTCATGAAAAGATGGTAGCAACTACAAGCTTTTAGAGAGTCCTACTTTTCCTTCAATACGGCAACATAAAAAAATGGAGAGGACAAGAGGCAACTTGATTTTTGTTTAAGCTTGGTAGGTGACATCTTGAAAAAAAGAGGAGCTTTTCCTTGATGACATCACCATCAACGTTTGAGGAGAGGAGTCTCATGTATGAAACGCAGCACTTGGAGGTCTTCATTGCATGAGACGCCAGTGTTTTTAGGAAGAGAGCTTTCTAAGTTTATGAGGCTAGAAAACCTAGAGTTGTTTTAGGGTGTGTGGAAGTTCTTTGTAATTTATTTTGGAATGAAAATTTTGAAATTATGCATAAAGTTTCATTGATTAAGAAATTTTAAGTTTTGTACTTTAATTAATAGCTCTTGATTGCTAAAAGCTTTATAGGCAACATTTAGAACTTAGCTAAAGTGTTTTTTGGTGCAAAGGAATTAGTTTTGGGATTTTTTTTCATGAAATTACATGTTTTTACAGAATCTGGATCAATTAGTCCTTTATAAATAGTTAACCAGTGTAGTTTTAAAGTAGATTAATTAAGCAATCTACCAAAGTGGTCGATCAGCCCAAGCTAGTTGTTGACCAATTAAGGCTACAGACGTGTAATAACTAGTTTATTCTTACTTCCAATGGCTCATTAGGTTAGTTTAATTATTATAAAATGTGTCTAACTTATTTTTAAGCTTAGGAAGGCTACAAATACATGGTTAAAAGGTTATTGAAGAGGTTAATGATGCTTTAAAAGTACTGAGAGAAACTTTTATGAATGAGAAAGAGTTTTTGGGATTGTTTTGAGTTGTTTTTTAAAGGTTTACTTTGGCTATGTTTATTGTGTTTTTATAAGCTCCTTTAGCATTGCTTTCATTAAACTTGATATTAGTTTGTATATGCTTAAGTTGGGGCTAGTTTTTAGGTTATTTATAAGGGGTGATTCTTCATCATAAAGTAATTTAGGTTACTTGGTTGGTCTATTATAGACCACCAAATAATAAAATTTACCTAACTAAAACTAACTATGAAGGAAGGGAAAGTCAAGGTTGATCCCTACAGAGAATTGGTTATATTTATGGCTATTCCTAATGTTGCGCAAAGGAAAAGGAAAAGAAAATAAAACCCTTGGATGCAAGGAATTAAAAGACAACCAACGGGAAAAACAAACAATAATGTAATAAAACAAGAAAAAAAACAAATTTAATAAGTTGGGCAGAAGATATTATCCAGATTCATGAATTACAATTGAATATAAAAAACATAAAGATTATGTTATGCCTAAGAAGCTAACCTATAGACACAAACAAGCTCTTGCATCCTAAGTTCCTCCATTTTCAGATAAGTCATATACGATAGAAAATATACCCTTAACCATGCGATAACTTAGAACAAATTCTCTAAATTTATCGGCATGACGACATTAACACGCTAGGGAATAGTTAACTTAAGTCATAATCATACAAAATTGAACTATATAGCTCAAACTATTGGAATTCTAGACTAATTGATTAGGTTTACCTATAAAATCAATTAACTTATCATCACTTAAGGATGTAGCCAATAATAATTATAGAATAAAAGTTAAAACCTAGTAATTGAACTAGAAATTACACCTAGGATGGCTAATCCTATAAATTAATCTCTAATTTCTGGCATTAATTATAAATTCCAACTCAATCCTAGTATAAATCACAATGCCCATTTAAAACCCATTTAAATTCTCACAATTCTCATCCATAAATCAACTAAATACCTTTAAACCCATTTAAAACTAAGCTAACATAATTAAAAAAACAAAAATAAACAATCTAAAATTATAGGAAAATAGAAAAGAAATGCAGAAATCATAAGGACAAAAATAATAATAAGGCTATAAAATTAAAAAAATAACATTATATTAACCATAAACTAAGATTCAATAAGTATTTAATAAACCCAAAGGAAAATAAAGGAGAAAATAAATGAAAATAGGGAAAAAATAGCATAAACAAGTTTTAAACTAAATTTGTATAACCTAAACATTAAATCTAAGATCAGAATATGGAAAAAAGATGAAAAGAACATTAAGAACACATTAAAACCTAAGGAAAATACGAAGAAGATGAAAGGTTGCCCAAATGGGAGCCAAAAGTGACAAATTTGTTCCATCTTTTCCCTTTTACAGATCCTCTCTAGGATTTAGTTAACTTTAGGAGAAATTTGGCCAAGTTTTCCCCTAAAAATCACAAAAATGACATTGTTTTACAAATCTTATTTAGGTCTCATAAATTGACAACTTCTGCCCCTCTTTATCTTTTCTACTCTAACTCCTTTTATACACCTCCAAAGGCCATGAAATTTGATATGCAGATTCTTCCCATGATATTCTTACACTTCATAAAATTTCAAAAATGATATAAGATCTAAAAGTACATCTAATGTGTCAGCAAAATCACTTATACTAAATTTGGTGTTCAACTAAGCTTGTCTTGTTCTTTTCTTTGTACACTCTTCATGGCTTGTCATATGGCTTTGAAATTTGGTTTGGAACCTTATTACATGATGCTGTAAGTCCTCAAATTTATTCCACACCTCTTATAATTTTAATTTTGTTCCAATTCTACTCCAAACTTGGCCCTTTCAACTTATATTTGTGTCTGAAAGTCAAATCTGAATGTAAACTAAAAAAGAACATAAATCAAACATTTAAACACCAAAATAAGGATGAAATGAAATTTAAATTCACATGAAAATATCATTAAATATATCCTTATTAAACACCCCCACTCTTGAACTATTGCTTGCCCATAACTATTGACTTACAATCTATTTAAAAAAATATTGATCAAAAGCTAAAAACCGATTGGATACAATAGAATTCAATCAATGATTTTAATCTAATTCATAATTCTCATCATTATGATGATCCAAAAATAATTTTTTATCACATGCAAGGCACAAAGTTTGTAAAAGTAACCCAATATACATAATATCAATTATTCAAGTTATTTTGCATAGCCATAATGTGAACATAGCCAAGGAGGTTCAAAGCACAAAGAAAAACACAAATTTCAATTTTTAAGCATTTTATAGGAGCTCACCTGGCCTTTTTACATGAAGTCAAATACCTTATTATGAATGATGCTAATTACTCAAGTAAGATACCCCTTTTTAGCTTGTTTGAGATGTCATCTACCTTTTTGATGTGAGGGTGAACATTTTGCCACGAACACCCTCAGTTACTAGGTTAGATCGCACACTCAAATGGCTACTAGCACCACTAATAACTTCAACCTTTATATTAGTTGAAGAAAGCGAAGGAAAAAATGCTCTTTTGTTCAATAAGCACACATTTTTTTATTCTTTTTCAATAAAAACAACACATCCAATTCCCAATGCACAGGATAAGCCATATAAAATTAATTTTAGTACTTAATATCATACAAAAAGGGTTACTAAACACATTCAAGCACTAAAAGAAAAAGAAAAAAGAAAAAAATTAGCCTCATTTCAAAAGTTGATTGAAGTTTATCAAGTAAAAAACATTAATTTCCTTTAAGTACCATAATTAACTATCAACGAAAGATTAAAATCATTTAAACTTGCCCCAAACCCACACTTAAATAGGACATTGTCCTCAATATCTAAAAACAATAGAAAAACACAAAGGCATGGGAACAAGAGTACTCTCCTTAATGAGGTGATCCATGACGTCTTTGATGAGAGAGATTACAACTCCCACTTTTGGATCCTATAAAAAAAACAAACAAAAGAAAGAAAAGAACTTAAATAAAAAGCAACTAAGAAATCTAATTAATGAAAAGAAAAATAAAAAAAACTAAAGAAAGGTTTGGTCGCCTCGTGACAAATGCTTGTTTTAGGTCTTCAGCTCGACCCCGATTTTGTACATCATCTAGTGTCCAATCAATGTTTGAGCCCAATAGGAAGCATGTTTAAAGTCCTTAAAGTTCCTAGAATAGTTGCCCTCGAAATGGGCTTGCAGTCATCTTGATTTCGTAGCTCGTTATAGTGGAATCGCATCATGTCTCCATCATATTTCTCAGGTACACTATCCATTATAGAAATCACCCTTCCATTAGGATGGCCTTTGCAGTAGATTGAGTAATGAGTGTGGAGGCTTTGCATCCTACTCATCACTTTCCCACTTCTACTAGCTTGAACATAACTCCTTCAAGCATCCAACCTACTTCATCACCTTTTTCTCCTGATCCTCCTGCTTCTCATGTTCACTATTCTTCTCTTCTTCCTCCTCCATCTTTTCTTCCTCATCATCTTTCTTCTTCAACCTGCTAGGGAAAGGAATAGAGTTGTAGTTCACAATACCAAAAGAAATAATACTTACCATATGAGGTGTTTTATCCTCCTCCTTTTCTAAGAACAACTCCTTTTCCTCAGTAAGCTCCTCTTACTCTTACAATTTTCCATCTTTTGGTGAAATCTCTCTATGGTCGTCCTCTAGTTGGTTAATAATGCTTGTTGAGACTTGAGCTTCTAGGCTCATTACCACTTCTACCAGTTGTCTTACTTGATCTTCCAAATCCTTCAAGCCACTCCTTGTTTCCTATTAGAATTGAAGAGTGCTCGTAGCTAAGCTCTTTATGATCTCTTCCAATGGTAGCCTATCAACTTGTGGTGGCGATGTGAGAGTTAAAGTTATGGTCTAAAAATGTGGTTGGCTTTGATAATACGATGGTGGAGAACTAAATCAATGCTAGTTATTCCTGTATGAAAAGTAAAGATAATCCTCCCACTCCAGAATGGGAGTGTTAGAATCAGATCATCCTTGTTGGCCTTGCTGGGAACCTATAACGATAACTCGTCGCTAAACTATCAAATAATAATCCCTAACTAGACCTCACAATGCAGTAGATGACAAGTTAGGATTCAAACCACAATGAACTATAATGTAACTAATATTTCAAATATTGTTAAAAAAAAAGGAAAACAAAAACTCCTGACGCAATGAAAGTAAACTAAGCTAAGATGCAATAAATGCAATCAAAAAGACAAACATAAAGAAAAACACAAAAGGACTACAAATAATATTGAAGAAGTGGGCTGAAGGTGTCCTTAAGATTCTGGAACAACTATAAATCCTTGAATTTACATAAAAGATGTTCTAACTAAGGTGCCAGCCTATGGATTTTAACATTGTCAGAAATCCTAAGTTTTTTGTTATTAGGTAAATCTAGCAAGCTCTAAAAATACCCCTATCTCTACTATAACCTAGAACAAGCTCTCTAAATTTAATAGTGGAGAAGCATTAGGTGTCAAGGAATGACTAACTTAAGTCACCAACTCATAAGCTCAAAAAGTGTAACCTAAAAGTATGAGATGCTAGACGAGTTAGTTAAGTTTGCCTATAAATCCAACTTACCTATTGCTACTTCTGGAAATCTCTATGGATTATTATGTATCACAAGATCAAACCCAGATTTCGAATTAGGAAATTACCTAAAGGTTAATCAAGCCTAAAGGTAATACCTAATTCATGAAATTTATCCAATGTCCCTAACCAACCTAAGCCTAAAAGCACCAAATTGAGCAACATCACGTCACATTATCATAACTAATCACCCCGCCATCCCTCCTATAACTTCAAGCCCTTATAAAACTAGTCACCCATACCTAAATTAAGTAAAATTAACATTAAAAAAATAATACCCATACTTAATTAAAGGAAAACCAAGGGTGGAAAATGTAAAATTACTATTAAAAACCACAATTAAAACAGTTAATATAAGGCAATTTCAAGCTATTTATGCTAACAACTAACAAAACATATTCCAATTCATAAGACCCAAACTAATTATCTTAAAAATAGAAATTCCAACACCTAAAACTTGAACAAAAACCGAAACTAAATAATCTATAGTCCAAAGAGAGGAAAAATCACTAACAATAAAGTTAAATCAAA
>JAOXYD010031802.1:0-14111 GCA_028565735.1 Pinacopodium congolense | reverse complement strand
AGGATTCTGACCCACACCCGCTAGGAAGCTTCCCATGAAACTGACTTGGGTTATCTAATCTGTGGAAGTTAATTAGATCTTCCATACACTTAAAAAATCGAGGCTTCTTATTAAAACCCAGTAGAGTAGAATCTGAAGCTGAAGAAGAAGCTTCATCGGAAGTGGATTTCCTTAGTTAAGGATGGACTGGAAGGGTTCTTTTCTTTGCTACCTTTTGCTTCCTATTATAGTAGGTTACAGAATTGGAATAAGCCCTTTCATTTCTAGTTGGATATGGCTTACTATGGCCTTCACCAATTTGCTTCCTGCTAAGTATAAAAGGCTGCTTGCCTTTGACAAGATAACTTGGGTAATGCACCGAACTTGCAAAACAAAAGTCAATAAACAAAACATAAAACCTGAACATAAAATTACCTCTCATCAGTGTTTGCTCTTATAATTTCCATAGTGTGAAGAACCACTTTTGCAAAAATTCTTCCAACCTCCAAGGTTATATCTTTGAAGGTACTGTTGTTTGGTTTTTACTGAAGGATATAGACAGTCATGGCAAGAATATTAATCAAAAGATTAATATCAAGATTCCTATGGTTTGGTGGGTGACAAAACCAATTAAGGATGGTTATAAGGTTTTGAAGGATTGGTAAGGAAATTTGGAAATGGTTTAAAGTATTCATCCACACTATTTTTGAAAAAGAACATTCAAAGAACAAATGGTGAAGGTTTTTGATATCCGTAAAATAAAGGGAGTAGAAGTTTGGAAAGTTTGAAAAGAGAAGCTTATCTCTTGATGGTAATTTATTAAGAAAAGCTAGCCAAAGAATAAAAGAACTTCTCGGGCTATTTTTTTTAATCCATACCACTATCAAGGAACACGAGTATTCGAAGGTCTTAGAACTTTATAAGCAAAGGAGTTTGTGTAGGCTTTCGTATGGCTAGCCATCCATTCCAATCTATCCATTTGTGACATTGGCTGGTAGGAAAGAGGAGCAAGGTTCCGAATTGTCTCATTTGAGGATTCTATCTAACACCAGAAATTGTCTCAGATTATATCTGAGACTTTTGCATTCATGTGTAAATTGGAGCCATTGATTAGTCTCAAAATAGTAAGCTCCAAGAGAATGCTACTTGGATGCCAAGGATCCTGCCATAAAAGAGTAGAAATCTCATTTCCTATCCTAAATTTGAATTGGTTCCTAATGAGATCCCTAACTTGTAATAACTTTGTCTACCTCTAGGAGCTATTATAATTCAATTTAGCAAACCAGAAATTTTTTCGACTTAAAATAATTGTATGAACCTATTTAACCCTCAAAACCTCAGTGTCATTGAACAAAAACCAAATTCGTTTTCCTAATAAGACATTATTCCAAGAAGGTAAGTGCTTACGGCTTAACCCACCCTCTTTCTTAGGCTTACAAATATGCCCCCATTTTACTTTAGCATAGTGATTAGAATTGAGAGCACTCGACCACAAAAATTTCCTAAGTTTAGTTTCATTGCCCTTTAAAACAAAAGAAGGAAGAATGAAGTGAATAGACCAGTAAACTTGGAAGGTGGAGAGCATAGAGTTGATCAGCTAAAGCCTACCAACATAGGAACGAGTTCGATTAGTCCAATTTTTGACTCTATCATTTATTTTATCTAAGAGGGGAAGACAATCTAGTTTGTAAAGTCTACCAATTAGAAGAAGTAAGCCAAGATATCTAATATGTAGATCACCATGGTGAAATCCTAAATTGAGATAAAAACTGCACAAAAATCCCCAAATTTGGGGATAGGAAAAACTGACTTTTTAATAAATTCATATCAAGAACAGAGAAAGTAGAAAAGGAATGAAGGCAATCAAACAAAAATTTCATAGAATCTGGATTGGCATGAAAAAATAGTAACAAGTCTTTAACAAATAAAATATGAGATAATTTAAACTTGGAGAACCTCCAATGAAAAGTAAAATTGGTAGACCTCTTTATAGTGGAAGTAAGACTTCTAGGGAAAACTTCCATACACCGAATGAATAGATAAGGTGATAGGGATCACCTTGACGAAGACCGAAATTACCTCTAAAAAATTTAGAAGAGTGTCATTTATCAAAACAACATATAAGGGCGAATAAATGCATTCCTTAATCCAACGAATATAAGGAAGAGGAAAATCTAAGGCCTGAAGAACAGAAATTAAAAATTCCAAATGAATAGAATCATAAGATTTTTTTTAGATCAATTTTAAAAGCACATATTTTATTACCATTATCTAAGTGATAGTTTCTGAAAAATTTTTAAACTAAAAGAATATTGTCCCCAATATGATGATTTTTAATAAAAGAAGATTGATTAGAACTGATTATGTGAGGAAGAATTTTCCTAAGCCTATTAGCAAGGATTTTAGAAATTGCCTTATAAATCATAGTACAATAAGAAATAGGTCTGAAATCAATGAGACTGGAAGGATTTGCATTCTTCAGAATAATGGAAATGAAAATCAAATTGATCTCCTTGAGAAGTTTGCCTTGTTCAAAAAATTTTTTGGATTGCCCCAGTTATATCATTTCCTATAATGTGCCAAGTTTTCTTAAAGAAAGAACCATTAAAATCATCGGGTCCCAAAGCCTTATGAGGATTAAAGGAGTTGAAAACTTCATTAATCTCTAAAGCTATAATGGGAGACATAAGATTTTGCTCATAATCTTCTGAAAGAGGGTTGGGGAACAAAGGTTGAAGATGACTCCTCGAGCAAGGAATATCTTTCTAACTACTAATGGTCCCCTAGAAAAAATCTAAAAGTTTAATTGAATTTCTTCAAATTTAAAGAGATGATGGCCATTTAAGTCAATAAGGGGGAGGATATTATTCCTGTTTCTATAAGAGATAAAAGAGTTATGAAAGAATTCGTATTTCTGTCAACCTCTTTTAGCCACTTAATTTGAGAAGACTTCTTGTAGAAGCTTTCTTGGTCTTCAAGAGATTTAAGAAGAGTATCAATGGCTCCCTTTTCCTGATGGAGAGGGTGAGGATCACTAGGATAGTGATCGAGCTGATTTTGAATATGGTTAAAGGTAGAATGATTTTTTGTAGCTCTCACGTTTAGGTCACCCACCTTTTTAGTATTAAGATGCTTAATCAACTTCAGCCTAATAATTACACTATACATAGGAATACCCATTACCGGAGCAGCCCAAACCTCTTCAACAATAGGGAGAAAATCAGTATGAGAAGTTAGGAAATTTTAAAATCTACAAGGAGAAGCTCTTTTCCTAATAGGAATCAAAGGGTTTACCGTGATAAGGGAATGGTCTAAAATATTATGATTTCTAATTATGCAGTGGGAAGTTGAATAACTTGCAATCCAATTGGAATTGGTAAAGGCTTTGTCCAATTTCCTGGTAATACAAGGCTCTCCAAGTTGTTTATTTGACCAAGTAAAACTAGGACTACTGGAATTTAAGTCAAAAAGATTACAGACCTTTATACAATCCTTAAAATCTTTCATGCCTAGGAGAGAGTAAAAACCGATATGAACAACTTCATGTAGATGAAGAATAGATTAAAATCACCTGCTAAGATCCAGGGATGAGTACTTATGTTCTGAGCAATACTGCTAATGCTAAACCAGATGGTTTTCCTATTATTATTATTATTACACCCATAAATGCCAATAACATAAAAAGGGGAAGCACTATGAATGGTCATAACTTCAAGATGAATGAATTGATCATTAATCAGCTGAGAGTGCAGGAATAAAGATTAGGATTCCAAGCTAAGATTGTCCTGGCGTTTGAAGCGTAGGAAAGATTACTATATTAAAACTAGTTTAGGAATAAGGAATTATTAATTTTATCTAAACAAGATGAAGACTTGACTCTAGTTTCAATTAAACAAACAAAAGGCACATAATCGACTTAAGGAAACTTTTAATACCTAAATGTTTATTTGCATTATTAAGACCCCCAACATTCCAAAAGATTAAAGACATTAAAAAATTTTAAAACAACCCAAAGACACATAAACGACATTCAACTAAGTTTTGGCCTTTCTTCAAGACTCTCTATTTTGTTTAATAGTGAAAACTCCATCCTCTATTTCCATTTGATTATGACCAGAAGGGAACTCTATATTATTATTAATAACCAAATCAGAATCAATCAATTTAATAAGGTTTTCAAGCACATTACCAGCAAGATCAATAGCATCTGTAGGACGCTTCTCTTGAGATTCCAGTTCTCTTTGTGTATGAATTTTCTCCATTTCAGGCTGAACATTATTCTCCTCTTAAAGGAGAATTTACTTTCCATTTTCCTCTACAGGCTGAGATTTCTCGATAGGTTCAGCTAGTCGATCAATTTTTTGAGGCTCCAGTTCCTTCATGGTCAGTAATTCCTACTGTATACCAATTTTAAAAAGTCTACCTGTTGGTCTCCATTCCCTTTTTATGTTTATTGGTCAGTTTTCCATTCATATTCCACCTTTATCTCTTTGAGAAATAACTCACCAATCTTGTTATAAGTAGCTAACTTGAAACTACTTGGCTAATAATGGTTCAAATCCACTTCAACACACATTCTAGCATAACTGGCTCTTGAAAAATTTATGATCTGGGAGTCAAGCATTAATGGCTTTCCAACAGAACTTGCTATGCATCTAAAACCCTCATTGTTCTAATATTCTCCCAAAATGTCATGGAAGCAAATCCATACTGGAGCATAATAGATTTCATCATGGATACCTCCATTTAAGCTCTATTTCTTCAAAAATAATGGTTTCCCTTATATGTGCCATGGACGTTTTTCTAAAATGACTTCATACCATCCTCATAATCGAACTTAAGTAGAAACTGATTTGAACCAGTTATAAGAGTTTCAGTCAGACCATAAGGTAACAAGGTTTTTGAAAGACTACCTTAGACAACTAGGTAGGCCGATCATTTTCCAATGAAAAATCCTGTGAGAACAATCCTAAATCTTGCCATTCCTCTCTTTGCAAGCCTAAAAGATGGAATTACCACAATCTGACCGTCCTTCGCCTCCGAAGGGAAATATTTGAGAGATAGGGCTTTGGATGTGTCTACTTGGACATCGAAATGACTGCTTTCCAAGTTATGGGTAAAGGTAGCCGTTCTGGTTCTTTGACGCTAAAGCTAGCCAATTCATTCGAGTTTTAAAAAAGGTAAAGAAGCTTGCAATAAAGGGATTTGAACTAGTTCTTTCATACCAGAGCTAGCTAGATCATTAGAGTTAAAATGAGTTAAAGAAGCTTGCAATATATTTACAGAAGCTATAGGAATCAGTGAAGGGGGGATCGAATTCGTAGGGTTAAGGTTACGATTAGGAGTTGGGATTAAAGCAAGGGGCAAAGATGGAGAAAGGTTAGGGTTTTGAGAACTGAGATGGGAAGAAACTGAGGAAAGGGTTGGATGAGTGTTTTTCTCTAAAGAGAAAAGAGACGTGTTTGGGAACCAAACAACAGAATAGGCTAAGGTAAGGAAGAAAATTAAGGTGAAAGGTTAGAGTGAAGGGAATAAATGTTTTGAAGAGGAAGATTTGGGGAAGAAAAAAAGGCCATGAAATGGAGGGAGCAAAACCTAGAGGACTTCCACTCTCACCGACACTCTCACTCTCACTCTAACTCTCTCATCGCACTCTCACCGACACTCACACTCGCACTCTCTTTCTTTTAGTATTCTTATTCCTACCCCACCTATTGTATTTAATTTGCTTTTTGAAAACTAAGGATAATATTCAATTTAAGTATGGGAGAAGGAAATCAGATTCAATTTTGTTACACTTGATTTGTTGTAAGTCTAAAAGTGATGATTTGAATGTTTCATCTTAGAATGATGTTGATGTTTAATAGATTGTTAATTTTGGCATTTGAACTCAATTGATGACTTTGATTTAGAAAATATTAATAAACTCTTATATGATTTTCAACCTCAAATTTTTTTTCAGTTTTTCCTTTTCTTTTGAGTTCTTTATATGTGTTTAGTAAAACCTTATGTATGATATTAATTGTCTAAGGATATTTTATATGGTCTTTCATGTTAATTTTGGAATAGGATGTTTAAAATCATGTGTCAAAAAAAGTGTGGTTGTTTAAAAAAAGGAGCATATTTGTAAGGAAGGTTTACCACAAAATATTCACCTTAACATCACAAAGTTAAATGACATCTTAAATAATCCAAAAGGATTATCTTAATTGAATAATCAGGAGTCATTCATAACAAGGTGTTTAACCTCGAATCAAAAAACTAGGTGACCTCCAACTAATTTTTCCAAGTTCAATTTATTTTTTCCTTAAATTGTCGTAAACATCTTTCTCTAAATTTATATAATGATCTATATGAAATAACTTAGATGCTTGGTATTATACATTAAGGGTTACTTTCTTACTAACAGTATATTTTGCATGTGATAACAAAATTTTTGTCATGATAAAGTTGAGATTTGTGCAATAAATTAATGACATTGATTGGTTTTTGTTTGTATTAAAATAGCTTTTGATTTTTTTATTGAGATTATTTTGAGTAGAGTGTTTAAGTTATTACCTGAAGACAACTAATAGTTCAACCGTGGGGGAATTTTGATACAGGTCCATTATATTGACTTCCAATATGTGATTTAATGTGGTTTCTCCTGTATTTTGATGTCACAGTGGCTAATTTATGTTTGTTATGTGTTGAAATGCAAGTTTAATCCTAAAGACACAAATTATAAGTGAAATAATTCAAGAATGAAGAACAAAACAAATTCAAGGATTTTAAAGTAGGTGATCAACGTCATTGTTAATCTTCATGAAACCATCGTTAATGCCCGACTATCAGATGATTTAACAATGATCTTTCAATGATGTCGTTTATACATGAAGTTAAGGATCATTAATGTTCTAAAAAAAACATGTTTCTATATAAAGTTCAAGGGCACTCAAGTCTTTTTACCCTAAAATGACTTGAATTCCAATGAAAGAGTATTTAAACTAAGAGAACAAACCTCTTTCGTCACTTTTCTTCCTTTTTTTTTAGAAGCTACATAGTTCTTATTAGTTTTCTTCTTAGTTTAGGGATTTTTTTTCTTTCTTTCATCTGTATCTAAGAATACTCATAGGAAATTGAGCTCTAAATAGAGAAATACCTTCCTTTTATTTGGGTTTTCTTTATTTGTTGCTTATTCTCTCTTTAGTTCATAAATATGCATCTGGATTAGTTTTGGGATATTTTTTCAAACCTATCAATATTATTTATTAATTATTGAATCTTTAATTTCCCTTATCTTTATCTTGTTATTAAAAATTGATTTTTTGATTTCATTTTCTATTTTTATTAATTTTATTATATGAGGCTCATTTTATTTGGTTGGAAGATATTGAAGGGATAAAGGGAATGCAATTGTGAGATGTGAATTAGGTTTAATGGGTTTTGTATTCTTTGCTAAGATTGAATCAAAACTTTAGTTAAATATTAAATACTAGGGGCTATATTATCAACTTGATCACCCTATTCATGATTTATAGTTTGAATTCAATTTATGGGCTTATAATCTGTAATTGTCACTAGTTAATACTAAAGATAATAATAGGTTAATTTAATTTGTAATTGAGACTTAATCAATTAATCTGGGGTTTTCTTTCTTTAAGTTGCATATTCCGCACTTTTGTGATTATAGTCTAGAAAATAGAGATATTCAGCTGCGTCTTTTTTTTTACATCAATATATAGTACAATATTATGTCTAAACTAGGAAATAATAATTTGTACAATAACAACTGGCATAATCTAATTTAGCTTATTTCTAGGGATTGAATCTAAACTAGGAAACAATTATTTGTACATAATCTAATTTAGTAAATCAAGGATCTAATTTGATTTGGTGATTTAAGAGACTTATACATGTTCATTCATGCATACATAACTTAAAAAATGCATATAAGTGCATAATAAAGAAGAATTATGTGTTTGATGTGTGTATGTGGAAAATTTTCTTTATGTTTGAATTAATTGAATAAAAATACATGAATTAACAAGGTTAGCCAATTAGTATAAATTGTAATTTTAATTTAAAGATAACTTAAGTGATTTTAAGTATAAAATGTGTTTGGGTTGGATTAACATTACTGGTCTTTGTTTAGAATGATTTGTGGTTAAATTTAATAATGTTTTTTAGCCAAAGTTTCCTAATCAATATAGATCGGTCAACTGAATGTGTAGTATGGTCGACTGAATGTCATTGGAATAGAAATCGATTGGTCTAACCTAGTTTATCGATTGATCGAAGGTTATGAAAACAAAGTGGTGTTTAAGGAACGATCATATTTCACTACTGTAATGTCATTAAGCACTTATAAACTTAACGATCTGTTGAACAACAGTTATGTTAAGTAACTTTATATATAAATAGTTTGTTTTGTGTGGTTTTAATATATGGTTTTTATTAAAAAAACATATTCAAGTTATCCTTGAAGTATTTTTAAGTTTGATATAAAAAAATTCTTATGCTCTTTATGTGATGTAGCTTTGTGTGAGGTACTTTAAACTTTTTTGTTGTGTATTCATTTTTCTAGCTTCTTCTATACATAAAATAAGATTAAATGTAACATTCCTTCTCTGCTGTATTGTTCTTGTGAGAATTGAGAGGTTATTCTTTAGCCTAAAAAAATAATTAGTGAAAGCTTATCCATGAGACTTGAAAAGGATTATATCATTGAACATTGTACTCTTTTGTTGAAATATTACAATAATATCAACAATGGTATTGGGAATTAGACATAGGGGCAAGTGGACTGCTATGAACTAGTATAAATTTGGTGTATCTCTCTTCCCTTTCTCTTTACTTTTGTGCACTTATCTTAATTTTTCTTAATTTGCTTTGATTAATTCACTTGGTGAATTGGTTTTGTGTTTTAGCTTTTGCTTCTTATTAATCTTGATTTTTTTGTATGGACGAATCGTTTTAAATCTTATTTCACCCCCCCTTTTAGGTTTCATATAGACTTAATGATAGGTATACACAAAATTTATAAGAACACATGGTGGAACTAAAGAAGGAAGTGAATTTATGAACCAAAAGGGAAATTGAGCAAGCACTAACGCGAGATCAAAGTGAAAGTGGAAGATTAAGATAAGATCAAGGTTGAATAAGCTTAAAATTATATTTTTTATATGTAAGCTTTCTTGATCTTTGTAATACTTGAAGTGTTCAAGAACCAGCATGATCATTTACATTTAGGAGTTTGGTCAAGTGTTTTAGAGTTTGATTATGTGTGTTTATTGCATTTGAATAATAGGATAGTTTGGAGTTTTCATATTGATATAGAGTTTTTCAAATAAGAGGAAATTGGATATTAAGAATAAATGTAGTCAGTTGTTTTAAAGAAGTCCTCTTGAAGTGTCAAATCATTTTGAAAATTTATTTGAGTTGTTTTAAATATGAATGAATCAAGTTTGCATTGTGAAAAATGATGGTGAGAAGTCTAGGAAAACTTTGAAAAGGTTTTAAATTTTTGAAAAGTTTTCACAAGCACTTAAATTTCAATAACCAAGACAATTTTGTGGCTAAGTTTAATTGAAATGTCTTGGTGCCTAACATAACTGTTAAAAATTTTTAGAACTTGTGTAAATTGGCTTTAAAGTGAAAAGAATAGCTTTGAAATGTTTACAAATGTTTGGGAAAGTTTAAAAGAGTTTGGAAGTTGTTTTGATTGAAAATTTCCCATAACTAAGACAATTTTGTGTTTAAATTTAATTGACATGTCTTGTTATTTAGAATCTCTTAAGGTTTCATTTAAAACTTGTGTGAATTGTTTTTGGAATGAAAGCAATGGTTTTATTATGTTTATGAATGGTTTTGATTTGGTTTTGGAATGAAAGTTTCAAAATAAGTTTAAACTTGTATAGATCAAGACACTTTAAGTTTTTTTTTTTATTTATTTGATAGGTTTTGATCACCAACAATACCTTAAGGAAAATTTTTAGACTTATGTGAATCAAATTTTAAGTATTTGGAAGTGATTGAAAGTGTTACCATCAAGTTTTAAAGCTTGTGTAATTTAATTAATAACAACTTTTCTGATGTATATAATAGATAATTTGGGTTACTAATGACATTTTAGACCTGGAAAGCTTATTAATAGATATTTTAAGGGTTTAAAGACAATCTTTATGATTTTTTAGTGAATGATAAAACATTGAATGGGCTTCAATTTAGTTTTATGAGTTGAACAAGTTTAAGAGAGAGAGTAAAGTTTTTGAGTTTGCAAGCATTGCATTTTGAGACCCTTAAGCATTAGTCCTAATCAAGTTAATGTTTGAGTTGTGTATGCTTGAGTTGTGCTTAAAATAGTGATTTTTAGGGGCTTGATTAGTAATAAAGTTATTGGTTTTGGTATGGATAAAAGGGTTGCTCTTCACCCTCTAAAAAGTATGGGATTGTTTGGATCAACTTTCTATTTTTGTTTTTTGTTTTTTTATGTTTTCATTGTTTTTTATGTGTTTTTATTAGTTTTTGTGCTATTTTTTATTTTCATATTTTATTTGTGTTTTTTTAATTTTTGTATTTTTTTCAGTTTTTGTAATTAAAAAAATATAAATAAAAAACAGAAACTAGAAACGATTCCGAATAACCCCTAACATTATATTAGGTTTCTCTTTAATCCTTTTGTAGAATGAAGACGTTATTGGATTGTTCATCACCCCCTTAATGAAAAGAAGACATTATAATTGTTTCTCTTTAACCTAAATAAGATTTGTTATAATAAAAATCTAACAAAATTGTTAAAAGTAAACGTGGGTTAAGGAAAGGATTGACTAGCTAAATCACTTTTAAAATTGTAGTGTATCATTCTTTTCCTTAACTCTCTCATTTTATGCATATTGTTATTGTTTTATAATTATTTTAATTTAGTTTATTATGTTAAATTGGCATGTCATTTGCATATAGTTTGAATTTTGATTTTGGGAGTTTATACTTTATATAAATTGGTTTAGATGGTTTAAAACTCCGTTTAGAAGGATTTTTAAAAACTCAATTTACCTCTCTCCTCCCCTCTTCCACTTAAGTATCATAAAATTTATAATTAAAAAATCAATTTAACTAGGTGATCATTCAAGAGTAGCCATGTGACCATCTAATTTTCTCCTTTAAAAATTTGATGCTCTTTTCAAAGGATCAAACTCTTCTTTTGAAAAGTCCAATTTTTATTTCCAAAAGTTCAAGTTCTCTTTTTAAAATTCAAATATCCTTTTAAAAGTCCTTTTTTTTTTGTTTTATAGTTAAGAGGAGAAATTTTTTAATTCGGTCTGCATATCCATTAAAATAAATTGACCTTTTCTTATTTTGGTTTTAGAATTTTTAGTTGGGTTAGTAGGTCCATTAGTTTTATTTCTTGTCTTATTTAGATTTAGTTCTTAATACTATAAAGTTTACGTTTTTATATAAGTTTTATGGGCGTTTAAGACTATCAAGGTTTTTTCTACTTAATGATTGAAACTCTTACCTTTAAATATTTTAAAGCCCAATATAACATTTAGCCCAATTAGATTTAAAAAATTAAATAAAATCATTGTTGTTTTAAATAACCCACTCCACAGATCCTCTTTCCAAAGTCTTCAAGCCCCATTTTAGGATCTTTTGTCGTTCCAAAATAAAATCTCATTATGCTACTTTCCTTTCATTTGATTAACAATTTCTTTTCTTTTCTTTCTCCATTATTTTTATTAAAAATTTTATTATCGTAAAAATCAAAATTACCCTTTTATAATCAATGTTCAAGTTGATTTGCACATAATATGACACAGGTTACGCAGCTTTATAAATTTATTGTTTTAATGTCTAAATAACCATAAATTTATAGTCATACATCCACACGCTTTTTTTAATTTTATTTCAATCCATAGACATCAGTCTAGGTATTTAATTTTAAGCCTTATTTAAAATCATAAAGTCCTAAATGTTCAATAACATTTTTATTTTCTTTATTTAACTTACTTTTATTTACCTTACACTCAAATTAATTTTCCTTTTATAAATTCTCAAATTTTCAAAATCTTGTGAAATCTAGATAATCACTTAAACCAGTAAAATAGGATGGATAACACCACCATTATTTTACAATTAGGCCTTGAATTCTTTTCTTTGGTTAAAATCTTTTCAGTACGTTTTAGGAGGTCCAAGGACGTTAAAGACAAGCATCATCGAGACTTAGAAAAATAATTTTCTTCTTCTATTTGTGCATCCCTCTAGGCATAGAGAGCCTCATTCTTGTCCTGTACTTGAGGTCGGACCACCTAAAACAGTTGTCCACAGGCTTTGACTTGGTGCACAAATCGAAGAAGCATCGAAGACGGCTCAACGTCCTTTAGGCGACATGACACCATGAAATAAGCAAATTATGCCCCATGAATGCAGTACAATTGCTTTGAACTTAGGTTTTGTGTCGTCAAATAATACTATATGAGTGTGAACCACAACGTGAAAGATCAGTCGCATGCCATCCTTGACGTATGCGCTAATTTCTCCAAGCTCCACAGCCAAGGGCCAGTTGTGCGCTTTTGCTCTTATGAAGACCCTGACAAGCTGCTCGACTCTTGTGCTGGAATTAGGCATACCGCTGAGTGAATTACATGTCTCCATGTTTAGTTAAGCATATTATCAGGCTCTTCTCTTGTTCTAATCAAAATAAGCTGCCAAACCAATTACAGAAAGAATTTTCCAAGAAGACAACTTGTGAAAGATATTCACTATTTTAGTTCTATGCGCGATGTATTATAGAAAGTTGTAAATTTTAAGGTCCGTTAGTATCATTTTTTTTATTTTTAAAATAAAAAATAGAAACAGAAAAATAAGAAAATGATATTTTCTGAGTTTTAAAAGTAGATTTTATAAACAGATTTTTTACATTAAATAATTAATATAATCTATTGCTTAATAATGTATTTTTAAATGTATAAGAGAATTTTGGTCTAAGAATTTAAATTTATTTCATATTTAATTACCACTATTAAATTATTTGTTTATCATTAATTTTAACCAAACATATTTTTATTTTTAATTTTGTTATCACAAACGTCAACCAAACGTATTTTTATTTTTTTATAAAAAAATAAAAATACAAAACAACCAAAAAAAAATGATATCAAAATACCTAAACTTTTTATTTTGATGGAACAGGGGCAACAATTTAGTAAATATTAATTAAAGAGATATTCTTGATTAACAATTGCCATAATATTTGAAGCCACTTATCAATGCCAGGCTCACTTCTGTCCCAAAGGGACTCTTGATGTAATTAGATTATCTCCTCCCACAGAAAGAAGCAGCTGCTCTGAATCTTATACTCCTAGCTGCATTAGTTGCAACTTGACCTGCACGATAGAAAACAGAGTTTGAAATTTCATGATTGTTTTCACTCACTCCTATTCCATATTTGCTTTTAGTGTCTTACAACTTGGTTTTGTAACTTACGATGCATTACCTCTTCATTTTACAATTATGCACACTAATCGTCATATTCTCGAAGTTGCAATGACGAGGGAGTTTCATATTTGTGGACATTTTGTCTCCAGAGTTCTAAAGAAGTTCATGATTTATCAATTCCGGAACTTGTTGAAGCTTAAAAAATGCATCTTTTACGAAACCTGTTGTTTGGAGCAACAACCTATGTACTGCTTTTATAGTATTCGGAATTTCCAAGGCGCACATTTAATGCGCTATTTCAGACAACCTTAGTGGGAACATTGGGGTCTTATCCCGCATCAACAACTAATTCGGCACTCATATAAGCTGATAAAATTGCAAGGAAATTATCGTGTCTGGCAAAAAGATTTTGGAGACTACCAAAGGATACACAGTCGTCAAGGATCAAATGGACTAATGAAATACTATTTAAACGATCACTTCTTTTTTTTATCAGATATATTTTCAATTTAATTTAAGCAAATAAAATTTTTTAAAAATAATATATAATATTTACGAGATACATATTTTTTTATAAGATATAATTGTAATTAAATTTATTTTTTAACTATGTCTAACTTATGATTTATAATTAAATTTAGAGATTTTGATTAATATAACTTAAAAATTTTAAATAGTTGTTATGATAAATATAATAATGTAAAAAATTTTAAATT
>JAOXYD010031791.1:0-14111 GCA_028565735.1 Pinacopodium congolense | reverse complement strand
GACTTGGAGTATAACGGCACCCTACCTCCTTACAACGGCACCCACACAAGTGTTGTTATAGCCCGAATTCTGGAGAGTTAAATGGCCCCTGGATCATCAGACAACAATACCCTCTCATGATGCCATTAATGGACAGAACAAGGGGTGTTCCTTGATGTTTTTTTTATCCAATTTGCATCCTTAAGCTCCAATATGCAAATCAAACATTATAAGACATCAATTAAACAATTAATCACTGAATTAGGGGTCATAATTCAATAAATTAACCATAAAATTCATATCAATTTGATCCCTATCATCGACCATCAGTTATTAACTAATCTTTGTTTACAATAATTTTTCACGAACTTTAACAAATTCATATAATTTAAATCCCTCTAAAACAAATCCTAATGATTTTAAGCACTTTCTTTTTAACCCTTAACACATCATATCACATCTTAAAACACTTTCTCACACAACCTTTAACAAATTCACACAATCTTAACATATTGACATAATCCAACCTTAAAATAATAGCCTACCCTTTTCAAAAACTTCATTTGCCACAACTTGTAAACAAGTCACATAATCTTATCACTTTTATATAACCTTATGTTGTTGGTTTACATGATTAAAACTTTTAGCACAATTTCAAAACTTGATTTAAAACCAACTTGTTTGCAAGTGCACCTATTATACAAGTAATATGTTGGACTAAAAGAGTCTAGATATCGATCCCATAAGGAAGTAATGTCAGTATTATGTCCATCAAATTATTACTATTTAGAGAGCTCGAAATTGTAATAAATTAAAGGCGACAAAACTATCCTAGAAAGCATTATTCAGTGCAAAGGAGTTCAAGATTGCATTTCCTAATTCCAATTATTCAATCAAGGTTTAGGTGTTTAATGAATTCATTAATTTAGAGTTTGTGATATCTGATCTAGGGTATCTTCATGAATTCAAGACACAGCTATGGTTAAGTTAATGTCTTATCTCTATTGATCCTACCCTGAATTTTGGTCATTCATTAGACTTAGCTAATAGGAATAATGCTTAATAAGTCTAATCTTAAAATCCCTTATTTTATAATTAGCACCCTCATGATTAACTGGAGTTTCATCATTCACTAATTTAAATTGCATTGTTTATTGATTTGTCCAATAACTTAGATAGATTTTTGGGATCTGAGATTATCTAATGTCTTTATCCTAAGTATCATGTTAATATAAGCATTAAGCTCTCAAATAAAGAAGGATTTACTTATAAATCATTCATAAGACATTAATTAACTCACCAATTAACCTTACCTTAATTGAAAATCAATTTAAGTAGACATATTAATCAAAGAACATAAAATATAATATAAAAACACATAAATTTGATTAATTCAAGGTAATAACAACATAACACTAAATTAAGAGTTTTAGATTCATTTAGATTTTTGGTTTTGGTTTCCTGTTTTTTTAAACACAAAAATCGATAAATAAAACACACTAATACAGCACAGAAATCGAAAAATAAAACACAAAAACCAATACAATAACATAACAACCACAACAAAAAACCACAACCTACAACCCAACTAAACATCCCTTTAGATGTCAGCAAATCATAGGCCCAAATGGAGATCTAGCTCTTAATAACGTCTATGAAGCCTCTAGAAACCATAAACAACTTGGAAAATCCAATTACAAAAGATTGAATGGAAAAACTAATTAAAAACAATCTAAACTAAATATGGTTTGAAAAAAATAAGAAAAGAAAGTTTTTTGTTGCCTAAATTTGCTATATCTGAAGTCTAGAGGACATCCCTATTTATAGGAGAAGAGTTATTGTAGATTGGAGGCAAGTGGAAATAGTAGTTAAATTTCTTGATTAAAAACATGTCTACCTCCTATTAATGGTAATTGAGCACCAGAGAACAACAACATCGTTGAAGGGTAGCTAACCACCATTAATGTCCCGTTTCTACATCCTTCAACGTGGGCTGTTACAGGCATTAACATGGGTTAGTCAAAACCCACATTAATGAATGTGATATTTTTACATATTTTTTGCACAATTCCTCAATTATTCACATCTATCTACAATTTAAAAATTTGCAAACAATAATTAAACAATTAAGCACAAAAATAGGGGTAAAAATACAATAAAAATTACTTGAAAACATAACCAAATTGAACCCTAACACCTTAGCATAGTCACTCGCATTCATTCAATCTAACCTCAAACCTTATCCTATCATTAATCAACTATATATTTTTACCCACACTTTAACACTCACATATCAATCTAATTTCCAAAAAACTTTAATGTATTAAGAGGATCATTTTGAAACCATTTCCATACAATTCCTCTTAATTACGCGACTCATATCCATAAAAACTAATCATGATGTAATATGCAGACTCAAAGCCCTTTCAACATAATGAGAGGATCATAACTAGATTATTTCAAAGCTTATAACAAATTACCTACTTAATTTCTATATTGATCTTTATCTTGAGCGATTTTCCTTTGTTCTTTATAGGCTCGTTTTTATACTTTGACTTCCATCAACTTAATCTCCTTCGACACCACTTTTGTTTCAATACTTTAACTTGGGCTCCGAATTATGTTTCTCAACACCTTTTCCTTAAACCTATCTTTTCAATACATCAGACACAGTAAATACATCAGAAGAAATGTTTTGTTATCATCAAAACTTAGGTGGAATTACCCTTACTTCAAAAAATAGTATTTCTAAGTATTAGTATTTTAAATGACAAGAAAGTTTTTAATTTTATTATTACCTCTTAATATCTAGACATTGAATTCTCAATAAACTTAAAGAAGTTGTTTAAAAATTAATAGAAAAATTTAGTATGGACATGATTTTGAGTGAGCATAAAGAGTATGGGTTCTTAGGTTAGAATGGATAAAAACTACATCAATGATGTTTTTAATTAGATAAAAGAAAGGGTTAAAGGCATAAAAGCCTTGTGCATTTATATTTATGAAAGAGCTTTTATATTCTTTCAAACAAATTTTTATTTAGTAGTTCTTCTTTAGACCGAATTAAAAAAAATAAAGATAGTACAACAGAAATAATTTTTTTAATTTTTAATATAAGCAAAATAGTAATAGAGACATTGAAACATATAACAGTAGTCCAATTACATGTGAATTACCAAAGGAACATAACACTTATACTAAAAAGTTGCTTAGATGAAGGATATGAAAAAAAAATGGCAAAAGGGTATTAAGGATGATTTTTTATCAGTTAAATGGGTCTCAAAAGATCAAAATTTGGAATGAGTAGACTTTAATCATTTAAATATTTGATCTAGCTTAAAACATTTATGAATTGTTTCAAATCACTAAAGGACATCGATTGGCAAATTGCTTATACATATTTAAATATTATTGAAAGAAGTTGAGATGAAGTAGACAGTTTCAAAGGTTTATATAGTATGCTTTAGAGGAGGTTGATATATCCATTTATATGTTTGATGCCAAAGTTATATTTATTGAATCACACATCCCACCTCAAAAGCCATATCGAAGGAAGATTTTTTTCTTTGAACTATATCATCTTTGAAAAAGATGATATTTTTATTTTAATAAAATAATGAAGTCATGTCATTTAGAACTCAAATTTATATATTCCTCTTTATAAACTAAGATTTCTTTGTATGTAGAGTGATAGTACACTTATAGATCTTTGAAATGACCATTTTTGTATAAACATATATTTTATTTTCCATCTTTTTATTTTTTTTAAATGCTCTCCAGTATACATAACCAGTGTTTGTTTTCAATATTGTCTTTTCATCATAAGCTATTTTCAGAGGTAGCAAATATTTTTACCACATCATGTATCTATTATATAAATTTAGATTGAGATTATAACAATGATAGGAAATTTTAGATTGTGACCATGATAGGAAATTTTTTCGAGTGGTAAAAAACTGAAAAATAAACTAAAATTAAAAAACTAGCAATTAACAATCAATAGGGCAAAGTGTAGGAATTTGATAACCAATGTTTGAGATTAGGAATTACTTCTCTCCCTATTTTTCTTTCCTCTCATCTTATTGATTCAATTATACTTAACCCAAGATTTCCTCAAAATTTAATCACCCTCTCTCAAGATGTAATTAGTTTTCCTTAATTTAAATAAGATAGAATTAATCATGCCATCCCTTGACTTGCGCAACCTTTCCTAACTATTAAACTAAATATGAAGCAATCTTATAAGTAATTAATCAAATAACTAAGATCTCTCCTTAACTATTTGAAAACTTGAATGCTTATAGGTCTATTTAGAGGCAAATCTCTTTGTACAACTCAACACAAATGCCCAAACTCAGTCTCTCAATCTATTGCAAGGTAGCACAATAAAAATTACAAGCATCTATTCATTAAATCAATAAAAAAAAGTTTTACAAAATAGTTCAAGAAATAGATCAACCACTTATAACAATAATAAATCCACCAACATTCATGTTTCCTATAAAAAGAATAGTAATGAGAGGGAAGAATGAACTAGATGAAGCCTTGAAGTTTTTCTCTTCACTCTAAGAACGTTGGAAAAGATGGGTGTTGGTTTGTCTTTGTGATTTGCTATAAGATTTCAAGGAGAAATACTAAAAGAGACCATTTCTCCACTAGAGCCAAATCAAAGAGATCAATAAGCTCCTTTAGCTAAAGACATTTAAGAGTAAAAGGCAACTCTAGAGAGTAAGCAGAAAAAACAACAAGAAGCTTTAAACTCTAGCCAAGCAATGCAGCTGATCCTAGAGGAATATTAAGATAATGCTAATGCCACTGCCTAGGAACATTCTAGTAACCCCCAAACCCCATATTATTATGGATTTTTTGAGTTTGTAAAGAATGCAAGACCCTCATATTAAAACCTAGAAAGTCAACAAGAATCACCTTTACTAATAGGAAAACTAGAAGATCTAGAATGAACTCAAAACATTAGTTTCTACCTTTTTATTTTGTCATGATTTTTGTTTTTCAAATATTAGAATTTTAAATTATCATAGGAAGCAGTTAAGTTTCAAAACTTTTCTCAAAATCCCTATTGGTTTCTTTTTGTTGTTTAATAGAAACTACGATTAAATCCCTAAATTTCCTCAATAAAACTAGTGGCTTCGTATTTAGAAGATGGAATGTCACTACCAATTTTCCCTTAGGAAATAATGCTAGAATACTTGTTTCTTGGAATTTTGAAGCCTTAAAGTGCAATCCTCTCAATTTTATTAATCAACTTATTCATGTGGAGGTCTTCCTCCATAATCAAACCTGCCATATTTTTGTCACTTATATTTATGGTTCTAATAACCAAAATCATATAACTAAGTTTTGGAATGATTTGATGAATATAAGATCTAATATTAATCAAAATCCTTGGCTAGTGGCTAGGAATTTCAATTCTATCTTGTTCTCTTATGAAGTTACTTCTGTTAGTAGTAACTCCTAAAACAACATGAATGATTTTTAAAATTTTGTAGAAGTGTGTTTTCTTTTTGACTTGAATCTAAGTGGTCCTTTATTCGCTTAATCTAACAAACAAGAAGGAGATCTATTTATAGCAATGAAGCTTAATTGAACTTCACTCAATTTTCAATAAATTACTGGCTATCGTGGCTTTTATGCCTTAGTGGACAAACCAAACATTGCTGATCACTTTTTATCCAAAATTTTATCTTCTAGGATATTAACCCTCATTTTAGATTCTCTAATTTCTTGATGAATCATCAAAATTTCCACTAGGTGGTTAAAAAGGCGTGGTCCACCATAGTTCATAGTATTCCTTTGTACTATGTTGTGGCTAAACTTAAATTAGTAAAAAATGATTTGAAACTTTTAAACAAAAAAGAAATAAGAGACCAGAGTTGATTCTAAAAGAGCTAATCTCAACAATATCTAGACCTAGATGAGTCAAAATCTAAACGATTTGTACCTCCTTGAGAAGGAAAGAAAAGCCATTCAACTTCTACTTAAGGCCTTAGAAGATCAAGAAAGCCTCCTTAAGCAAACTTCCAAAATTAAGTGGCTTAAAGAGGGTGATATAAATACTAAGTTCTTTTATAACTCTGTCATCTCCAATAGAAATATAAACAACCTGCATTATATTCAAGATAACGAAGGTCATAGATACTTCTCTTTTACAAACCTTCAAAATTAATTCCTTAATATTTTTCAGAATACTTTAGGCAATCGCAAAAAGGAATCTCCAGATATTCACACCCTTAAGAGGTTTTTCCTTAAACAAATTTGATAGTTGTGTTTTACGCTTTAGTTTTTTAAATGTCTAGCATGTTAATTATCTATTTTTAGTGCATTTAGTACTTAATTTTTAATTTTTTTACTCTTTTGTGTTTTTAGTCTGTTTTAAGTTTTTATTGTTTAATTGTTACATTTGGATTTAATAAGGATAACTTATAGATGCATTTTATTTAATGTGGTTTAGGTGAAGCCGAAGATCACAAGAAGAAGCATGGAAAGCAAGGAAGGCAAAGAAGGAGAAGAAGAAAAGTTTGGTAATAGCTAGACAGCCACGCTTGTGGCCGCTATACTTGTGGCCTACCAATGCCACAAGCATGGCCTCCACATGTCACATCTGTGGCCATCTTTCTTCGCGCTTGTGTTCTTTTATTTGCGTATAGCACCACATTTCAAAATATATTTAAGATAGAAACAAAAGAAAACCTAGGGAGTCTTTTACAGAGTTGGAGGGAGATACGAAGCAGTAGTCTTCATCTTAATCTAGAATCGGGACCTAAGCTAAAGAAGAGATTTTGAAGCCTGGAGACCACGAAATCACGCTCAAATCCACAAAAGTTTCACATATTTCCAATTTTCACTCTAGTTTCCTATTACTTTTTATTTCTAAATTTGTTTTGTTTTATGGAAAATATGATTATTTGTGATCTCGTTGAAGTTATGAGTAGTTTAATTTTTTTTAAGGAGATTGATTTGAACTATTTTTGTACCCTTGTTTATTAATTCAATCGAATGAATGATTGTTTTATCTATTTAAGCTTAAACATTGCAATAAATCGAGAGGGTGAGCTTAGTAATCTGTGTTAAATGCACGACAAGAGTTTACGTTTAATAGACCTATAGATGACAAGTTTATTAATTTATTAGAAAGAGATTTCAATAGATTAATACATTGTCTATAAGATTGCTTCACAAATAGTTGAGTTTTTAGGAAAGATGTTGTAGTTTAAAAGATTACAAGGTTACATTGTTTATAAGATTGCTTCACAAATAGTTGAGTTTTTAGGAAAGATGTTGTAGTTTGAGAGATCGCAAGGTTAGTCCTAAGCAATTTAATTAGAGAAACTTAGTTGTACATTGAGATAGGGTGGCTAAAATATTAGAAAAACCTTATGCCAAACATAAATTGAATCAATCAAACAAGAGGAAATAAACAGGGATAACAATAATTCCTAATATTTAATCTTTATTCTTCCAAATTCTAATTTATTATTTTAATTTTAGTTCAATGATATTTTTATTTTTATTTTATTTTATGTTAGTCTTATTTCTTGAACATTTTCCTTATACAAAGTGTAATCTAAAATAATAGTTTGACTAAATTCAGTCCTTGTGGGATGATATCTTCTTATACTACAGGTTTACGATCCATTTACTTGTGATGTTAACATAAAGCAAGTTAGTAACTAACTTAGCATTTAATAAATTTTTGGCGTTGTTGCCGAGGGTTGATATTTTAGCATATGATTAAATTTGGTGACTTTGATTAAGGGTTTTTAATACTTTTTCTTGTATCATTGTTGGTACATGAATACTAGAAGCATAAGAAGGCCCAACGAAGTAAATAAAGAAGAGCATTCAAGTATCACAAGCCACGAGAAAGAGTTAAGAAGAGTTAAATGCCAAGACATTATTCAAATAGATATGGAAAATAAGGAGAACAAGGAGGTTTTGAAAGAACATTAATGGATTTTATGAGGCCAAGTTTCAGTCAACAAGGTATTGTACGACCTGCTATTCAAGAAAATAATTTAAAGGTAAAACCCACTCTCCTGAACATACTTCAGTCCTCTCCTGAACATACTTTAGTCCAGTGTTCAGTTTTATAGGTTGGCAAATGAAGACCCTAATACTCATATTGTGAATTTTCAGGAGATTTGTGACACTTTTTGATATAATGGAATGTCAGATGATATAGTGATAATGCAATTGTTATCATTTACCTTGAAGTATCGAGCCAAAGCATGGTCGAATTCTCTCAACTTAGGTAAGATCACCACATGGGAGCAGCTAACTCAAGCTTTCCTTTGCAAGTACTTTCCATTGACAAAGACGAAAAAAATAATTAAAGAGATTACAAACTTCCAACAAAGTGATGGGGGTGGTGAGTCGTTGCAAACTCCCAAATAATAAATTTACCTAACTAACCTAACTACATAGCTAGGGTAAGTCAGGGTTGATCTTATAGAGAGCTAGGATATGCTAAAGCTATTCTAATGTTGCTTAAAAAGGAAAGGAAAAGAAAACCCCTGAATATGGAAACATCAAAACTAAACACTAAGACAAATAAAGGAACAAAAGCAAATAAACAAGAAACAAATGACAAATATGAAGAGATAGGAGGAAGATAAATCTGGGATTCTAGACTTATAATTGATCATCAAAACAGATCAGTTGTGATTGGTGTAAGATGCTAACCTATAGGTTTGAACAAGCTTTCAAACCCTCAGTTAATCCAATTTTAGATAGGTCCTATACAATAGAAAACCTACCTTTAACCATGAGGCAACCTAGAATAATCTTTCTAGATTTAACGATGCAACAACTTTATCAAACTAGGGAATAGCCAACCTAATCCATGATCACATAAGCTCAGATCATGTAACCTAGAGAATTGGAATCCTAGACTAGTAAGCTAAATATCCTAACAAATCCGACTAGCCTATTACCACTTGTGAAAATCACTAAGGATAATTACGTATCACATGGCTCAATCCTAGCAATTGAATTAAGAATCATACCTAAAGTAGCTAATCCTAAGAAATATTCCCTAATTCATTACATTTTCTTGAAATCTCAATTCAATCATAACCTAAATCACAAAGCCCATTCAATTATATTTCTATTCTCACAATTATGAAGCTAAAAATCCATTATTAACTTCTAACCCAAGACTAAACTAGCTAAACATAACCAAAATAATTAAAACAAATATTAGGCAAATTAATAACATAATAAAATAACTAAAATAAAAGGCTAGAAAATTAAATAAATAACAAGAAAATAACAAAAATTTGAAAAATTAAATAAAGCATTTAGATTAATATAAACAAAGCATTCCATTAACAAATAACAATAACTAAGGTTCAACGTAAATATTTAAATGCAATACACAAAACAACTAATATTTAAAGACTAAAATAAGAAATAAAGAGAATAATAATAAAAACAACTAGAAAATACAAGGAAAAGTAAGTAAATAACCTAAGAAACTAAAGAAAGAAAACTAAGAAACTAAATAAAGGAAGGAGAAACCGCCAGCTCCAAAAATGAAGAAAAAATAGAGTTGCCCCCTTTCCTCACAAGCTGCTTAATCCTTTATATATGTGTGGCTTTTGGTAGGCTTACATTCCGGTTTTTTGCTATGCTACCACATGTCCCTTTTTAAAGTCATGTGATGTTGTTTTTTGAAGCCTTTAAATGGCAAAGCTCGTGTCCATGCATTCCAAGACAAAGCTTTACCTCCAGGACATTGAGCTCTCTCCTGGACGTTGGAAATGTGGCTTCCTTTCTTTGGTTGGTCAAAGTGGGACACATGTCCATTTACGAAGATCTTCCTTTATGCTTTATTTCTCAATCATTTTAGCCTCCCAAGATAGCTCTTTTGAGGAGACATTTTAATGGCCATTGACCACTTTTGACTAGATTTTACCATATTTGAACTTTGATATTTGAATAATTGAATTACGTGTTTTTCTTAGTTCTGCATGCTCACTTTTACCTTGCCTTCCTTTCATGATTTTTTTTACTTTATTCTTTTTTTTTCAAAATCACTTCTAATCTTCTTCTTTTTTCTATATATATTTGTGTCTAATAATTAAATCTGAATGGAAATGTAAAATCAACATAAAATAAGCAGTGAAATACTAAAAATAGGATTGAAATGACATCAAAATACATAAGAAAATATCATATATTTCAACCCGATCATATTGAGTCATTGTATGAGGCATGAGAGAGATTCAAGGACTTATAGAGGACCTGCCCACATCATAACCTTCCAAGGGATTTTATTTTGTAGACTTTCTATAATGGAGTTAACCAGAGCACAAGAGGAAATATAGATGCAGCTACAGGAGGGTCTTTAATGATAAAAACTATTGATATAGCTCATGAAATTTTAGAAGAGATGGCAATCAATAGTTGTTTATAGTTTTATGAAAGGAGCAGGCAAAGGTACAAAAAGAAAAAAGGTATGATTCCAGTCGAGACGATGACAGCACTTCAGGCATAACTTTCAGCTCTCACTAAACAATTGAGCCATACGTAAGGGTCCTCATCATCTTTAGTGAAGGCTATGCAACTTCAGTGTGAGATATATGGTCAAGACAACCATAACATAGCTAAATGTTTTCTTAAGGAGACTAATGGAATTGAGCAAATCAAATACCTGGGCCAACAGAGAGGTAATAATTCTTATTCTAACACTTATAATCTGGGGTAGAAAAACCACCCAATGTTTTCTTAGAACATTAACAATGCAAGTGGAAATATGAGAGCTCAATACCCCCCAAATTTCATTAAGATAGGCTTGGATCCTTAGAAAGCAAAATGGACAAGCTGATGGACATTTTAGGGTCTAATCTTTCAAGCCAAGAGGAAGGTAAAAAGTGGATGGAAGTAAAGTTTGATCAAATAGCGAAGAACCATGCATCTTTAATCCATAATTTAAAAGTTTATGGGGCCAACTTACAAATGCTTTGTCTTCAAGAAGTGTGGGGAGCCTTCCGAGCAATATAGAGGCAAATTCAAGAGAACAACTTAAGGCTATCACACTCATGAGCGGAAGGTAATTAGAGGACCCAAAGGAGAAAAGTGAGGAAGATAATCCCTCCACCACCATATAAACCTAAGATACCCTATCCATAAAGAGTCAAGCAACATCAAGTAGATGCTTAATTCTTTACATTTTTGGAAATTTTGAAGAAAATCCATATTAAATTATCCTCGGTAGAAGCTGTAAAGAGCATGCCAAAGTATGCTAAGTTCTTGAAATAAAATTTGACTCATAAACATGCTTGGGAGGACAATCAAACAGTGTCCTTGTCAGAAGGTTACAGTTTAATCATCTCGAGTCATATGCCCTCTAAATTACAAGATCTAGGGAGTTTTAATATACCTTGTGTTATTGGTGACTTTGAGTTTTCTAAATGTTTATGTGACTTGGGTACGAATATTAACTTGATGCCTTTATCCTTTTTTAGGAAATGTGGGTTAGGAGACGTCAAGCCAACATCAATGCTCATCCAACACGCGGATCAATTCATCAAGAGGCCATATGAAGTAGTGGAAGACTTCTTGGTAAAGGTGGATAAATTTATTATTTCAGTTGACTTTGTTGTGTTGGATTTTGAGGAGGACAAGAATTTCCCCTTGATTTTAGGAAAGCCTTTTATGAATACTGGTAAGGCCTTAGTTAATGTACATGAAGGGAAATTAGTGTTAAGGATTAGAGATGAAAAATGGGAGTTTAACATGAGTAAGTCCTTGAAGAAACTATTAAAAGGTAGAATTTGCATGGAGAATGATATTGTCGATAAATACATGACAGAAGTAAGTGCAAGTGAATGAAGTGTTGGATGCATAAGAAGAGGAGAGAGTGACCTAAGAGGAGTTAGGTGAGGGTAGTGAGCATGAGAAATTGGAGACAACCGAAGCTCCTACACCACCATTTATAGTGAAATCACCTATGTTAGAGCTGGAAACCCTTACCTTACCACTTTATATACACTTTTTTAGGTAAGGATCACACTTTATCAATTATTGTCTCAAACCTACTTAACTTAGAGCAAAAAGTGATGGTGGTTAGCATAATCAAGAAAAGAATGAGGGCTATATGTTGGCAGATTTATGATACAAGAGGTATTACACTAAATGTTGTTATATATAGAATTAACCTTGAAGAAGGGTGTAAGAAAGTGAGGGAGGGGCAAAGGAGATTGAATCAGAACATATAATAGGTTGTGGAGAAATAAGTGGTGAAACTCTTAGATGCAAGAATCATATACCCTATTTCAGATAATGAGTAGGTGAGTCTGATTCAATGTGTGCTTAAGAATGGAGGTATAATGGTAATAGAAAATGAACAAGGAGTGAAATTTTCAACTAGAACCATCGTCGATTAGAGGGTATGCATAGATTATAGGAAGTTGAATTTGGCCACAAAAAAGTATCATTTCCCCTTCCCTTTTGTGGATCAAATGATTGAGAGACTAGTAGGGCACGATTTCTATTACGTTCTAGATGGGTACTCAAGTTATAATCAAGTTTGCATCCAACCAAAAGATCAAGAGAAGATCACCTTTATTTGTCCTTATGGGATCTTTGCTTATTGGAGAATGGCCTTTGGTCTTTGTAATACACCTACACTTTTCAAAGATGTATAATGATAATTTTTGCAAACATGAACAAGGACATTATACAGCTATTTATGGATGAATTTTCTATTTTTGGAGATTCTTTTGAGCATTATTTATTCAATTTGAATATAATTCTCTAAAGATGAAAAGAAACTCACTTAGTGCTGAATTGGGGGAAGTTCCATTTCATGGTATTTCATGGTATAAGAAAGAGTTCCCTTGGGTCATAAAATCTCACATGAGGGGATTGAAGTGGATCAAGCCAAAATCAAAGTCATTTTCAAGCTCCTACCTCCCACAAATGTCAAAGGCATTCGAGCATTCTTAGGCTATACCAGGTTCTACCAACAATTTATCAAGGATTTTTCTCTCATCGCTAAACCCTTGACTAATTTGTTGATTAAGGAAGTACCTTTTAACTTTGATACTAACTGTTTTGATGCTTTTGATATGTTGAAAAAGACACTCACGTCAGCACCCATATTAACTCCACCAGATTGGTAATTGCCTTTTAAGATAATATGTGATGAAAGTAATGATGCCGTTAGATTTATGCTTGGACAATGGAAGGAGAAGAAGCTTTATGCCATATATTATGCAAGTAAGACCTTAACTTTACATCACAACTGAAAAGGAGTTACTTGTGGTGGTATTTTCTTGTGATAAATTTTTTTCATATCTGTTAGGCTCAAAGGCTATTATTTTTATAGATCATACAGCCCTTCGATACCTTTTTACTGAGAAGGAAGCCAAGCCATGAATAATTCGATGGGTGCTCCAACTCTAAGAGTTAGATGCTAAAATTAAAGACAAGAAAGGGGAAGAAAACTTGGTAACTGATCACCTATCAAAGCTTGAAAGAGGAGAGTGCCAAGAAGAGATAGAAATCAAGGAAACTTTTTTGAATGAGACTTAAATGTTGGTAAATAATCCTTTTTACACATGGTTTAAAGACATCGCTAATTATCTTTTAGATGATATCCTTCCCTTCAATTTTTTTTATCAACAGCAGAAGCAGTTTCTATTTCAATGTACTTGTTATGTTTGGGATAAACCTGTGTTATATAGGATTTACACTGATGGGTTGATTTGCAGGTGTGTTCCTGAAGAGGAGAACTTAGAGGCGTTAAATCAATGTCATAATTCATATTATTTAGTGCATTATAGAATGAACAAGATAGTAGCTCAAGTACTCAAATGCGTATTTTATTGGACAAGTTTGTTCAAAGATGCTACAACATTTTCCCTGCATTGCGATAGATGTCAAAGAGTGGGGAACATCCCCAAAATGGATCAGACATCGCTTTAGAATATAATGGAAGTTGAAGTTTTTTATGTTTGGTGATTAGACTCTATGGGACCTTTTCCATCTTCACTAGGTAATTCTTATATCTTGGTTGGGGTTGATTATGCTTTCAAGTGGGTTGAAGCCATAACTACTTTAGAGAATGATGGGAAGGTAGCTCAAAAGTTTATCAAGAAGATATTTAA
>JAOXYD010031780.1:0-27787 GCA_028565735.1 Pinacopodium congolense | reverse complement strand
TGGGATATATTTTAGATTTTCTTTTTGGTACATCCCAATTGTATTCAAATGTTAAACTTTTGTTTTTGTAAATCGATAGCGATGATGGATGTGAAATGAAATAATGCTTTATGATTCAGTTAGCTATTATGCATATGTTATTAGATTCCGCTGCGCAGTTGTATGTGAAATGAATATGCATGTTTTACAACTTGGTAAACACTTCCGTAATTGATTATTAAAATTGATAAAGATCGTGTGAGTATGAGAATTGAGTGAGTCACGCCTTGGTATTCCTTCTAGGGGGTATTAGGGCGTTACAATTTAAGTGTGTTGGGGAAGCTAAACAACGTCACTTAAATAACACCATTTAACTCCCTAAACATCGCCATTTAAATTCTCTGTTAAGAAAAAAATGATGCAATTTTAGTCCTATTCTTCATCTTCTTCCTTTGTGATGGTAACCCCCTGAAAATCTTAAAAAATCAATTCCAACCTCATTTCTCCACCAAAAATCACATTTTAGGGCTCTTTTTGTCACATTGTTAGTGATTTACCTAATTTTGTCCTCAAATCTCACAAACAAACATCTAAATCATACAAAAATCCACTAAAGCTCCTCAGATACTGTTTATACTGTCCCTTCTGAATTTTTACATTTTTCTTTCATTTTAAGGCTTATTTTTCATATATTTTGGTATCATTGAATTCCATATTCCATTATCTATCTTTTAGTACCATTTTTACACCTTAATTCTTTCACTAAAAAATTAGGAATATTCTGGTGAACCTTAAAATATTCTAACAAAGACAAGTAGTTATTTTTTGATTTTTAGCCCATTTTTAGCCTTTAATAGGTGTATTTTATGAACAGTTTTAGCTCATAATGTCTCCTATACAATTACGGAGTACTTCAAGCTCATGGAAGAGGCCTTTATTTAGTGATTCTCGCTTCTTAAGTCACAAGAACGTAGACTGGTTTAAAAGGCATCTTTTGAATCAATTCATCATTGAGAGATCCTTAACACCTGCATTAGAGGCAAAATTCAATGTATCAGGTGCCTTTCGAGTCTTGACATGGGATCTAATCTTGGTCATTGTTGGCCTTATTATTCACTTTTGGTTAGGGAATTGTACGCTAACATCCGAGAAGAGAGAAACAATGACATCCTTAAAATTAGATCCATGGTGCGAAGTACACCTATTTCAATCACTCGTGCTTTAATATCTTCATTTTTATGTATACTAGATATAGGAGATGCTTATAATCTTAAGGTATATCGGATTCAAGGTGATAAAGTTAAATATGATCTTACCTTCTCAATTGATGTGGCCCATTTTGATTTAAACTTGATTAAGTCATTTGGCAAGCGTAAATATCTAACCTACCAGATTTCAATTCAAAGAAGGATAGTTGTCACCTTGTTAAGTTCCAATGTCACTCCTAGAGCTAGTGTCCTCATTAAAAATAGATTCACGGACACTTATATCCTCCACAAGATGTTTTATGGCTTGGGAGTTATCAAGGGCATACCTCTATTTAGTTTTATTTTGCATAACATAAAAAATGTTGTTCACTACCATTATGCCCATAAGAACTTCTGTTTCCAAACTCTTTTGACTAAGATTTTTCAAGAGGCTTGATAGGGATGTGTTTTATTATGTTTTGTTATATTATTTCATTTGGATATATCCCTTACTTTGATGAAAAAGTACTCAAATTATGTTTAATTTATGTTGAATGGCAAATCGAATATGCTGATATTTATTTTGGATGAATTGAAGAGGTTTTAAGGAAATTGCAGCAAGCTAAATTGAAGTTCTAAAGTTGATGCTACTGAATTGAAGTTCTGCAACTGAGAAGTTGAAGAACTGCTGGAAAATGGAGCTGCTACTGAATTGGAGCACTGGCTGAAGATCGATCGATCAATTAAACTAATGACATCAGTCGACAGAACCAATGACATCGATTGACCGAATGAACTGCAACAGACATGTTTATTGTAAGAAATTTGAAGGACATAATAGACATTTGATACAGTAGTTTAAGGATTTGAGAGTTTTATTTCCGTTTCCTTTATCCCTTTATGTTTATAAACAGAATTTATGTTGATTATTGAGTTTGAATAGTTTGGAAAAAGCATGGATCCTTGGATATCTTAATAGATGAATATTTCTTTGATTTCAGCTTTGATTTTGATTATCTAAGCTTAACAAGTTGTTATTTCTAATATGTCGTTGTTGATTTTAGGTTGGGTTTACATCTATCTTGTGGGTTTTAGTTTTTTTTAATGCCTTTGTTTAGTTTATGCATGATAAGTGAGAATCAGGCATGTTCTTAATTTTAAAATCATTTAATCTAAACTTTTTCTCTTAATTAGTGTGTTGGAATTTTGTGTTAGTGTTGGGTTTAACTGTTGTTAGTTTGAATTAAGTTGTTGTTAGTATAAATAGCTTGAATTTGCCTTGGATCAAGTGATGAATTGTGGTTTTTAATTCTAATTTCATATTTTCCAGCCTTGGTTTTCCATTAATTTAGTATGTGTCTTATTTTTTTAATTTAAATTTTGATTAATTTAAGTATGTATGACTAGTTTCTAAGGGCTTAAAGGTATAGAAGGAATGAATGGGTAATTAATTGTGAGAATGTGATTGGATTTGCATTGATTTGGTGCTTTTAGGCTTAGGTTGGTTTAGGACTTTGGTTTAATGACATGAATTAACAGTTACTTCTAAACTTGATCACCCTTTAGGTAATTTCCTAATTTGAATACCTTCATTGAGCATGTGATACATAATAATCCTTAGCGATTTCCAAAAATGGCAATAGGATAGTTGGATTTTTAGCATACTTAACTAACTAGTTTAGTGTCATATGCCTTTAGGTTACACTTTCCGAGCTTGTGTATTAGTGGCCTAAATTATTCGTTCCTTATCACCTAATGCGTCTTCATTGTTAAACTTAAAGATCTTATTCTAAGTTATAATGAAAATAGGGATATTTCTAGAACTTATTAGATTTACCTAAGTTATAAGAACTAAGGGTTTAAGAATTTTTTTCGAATCTATAGGCTAGCACCTTGGTTAGAGCACCTTTTATCTAAATTTGAAAATCAATATCTATCCCAGAATCCTGATGATACCTTCAGCTTATTTCTTTATTATTAGTAGCAGTCATTTCATGTTTTGATATGTGTTTGTCTTTTGATTGTTTTTATTGCATCTTTGCTTAGTTTAGCTTTCATCATCTTTAGGGTTTTTTCTTTCTTTTCTTTGCAATATTTGAAATAGCGGTAACATTCTAACTCCTTGTTATTCAACCATAACTTACCATCTATTGCATTATGAGGTCTATTTAGGTACTATTATTTGATAGTTGGTGATAGGCTATCAAGGTTGGTGTATGATTTGCGGGGCAAGTTGCAGTGCAGCCTCAATCGTCTTTAATAATTGGGTATCCTACTCTTAACCTTTGGCAGTATGTATGAGTAGGTAGCAAGTGGCGCAACCTCATTTTTCGACCTCTTTAGGAAGGAGAGAATATAGATGATCTTGATATCGCTGCACCTGATCCTGTAATAGCACATGAGGAAGGCATGGGCGAGAATTCTTTTGAAGCCACCCCTAGTGTCCATCATCCATTACCTGCAGCTGATGCTCCCACATTTGTACCCACATCATCTTTTGGTGACCTTATGTTTCTTCGCCTAAACTAGTATATGCTTAGAATAGAGTCTACTTTAGTTACCATCCATAACCAAGTTGTTGATGTTTGAGAGTGCGTTGATATAATGTAGAGTTAGTTAGGTGTTCTCTGGGATTATGTTTAAACTCATCTTCCACCACCTAACTAGATAGCGTTAGGATTATACTCTTTTTGTTCACTGTTCAAGGATATGGATTTTTATGCTTTTGTTGCCCTAGATACCTCCCTTTGATGTATTCCTTTTTTATATTTCTCTTATGTATTTTGACTTTGAATGTATATGCTCCCTTTTGTGTACTTTGGCAGTACATATATATATATATATTCTTTACATTATTTTTGTATATATTGCGCTTGTGCTTTCATATTTTATTTATGCCTTCCAATATGCTATAATAAAATGATCATGTTTCAATGTTCACTTTATTAAATTGTAAAGTGATATTATCACCCTGGTGCTTTCTATTCCTTATCTCTAATATTATGTTTTTCTTATTACTTTTATGAATATTGGGGGACAATGTTCAATTTTAAGTATAGGGGAGGAAATTTAGGATTTCACACTTGCTTTACTTGTTCGATAAGACTTCATTTTATCATTTTTTTTTCAAAATAATCTATACTTTGCAACAAAAAAAAAAGATTTTAATTTATATCATTTAACATTTTTCCTTTTGATTCCAATTATTTTTATGAGTTATGATGGTATGGTTTTGATTATGAAAATTAATGATCATGTTGATTTTAAATTGCTTCATGTTTTTGAAAATTAATGATCATATTAACGTTAATACCTTGCCTACAAATGAGGCTAAAGGTGTAGTCAAGTTCTTAAAGAACAATATATTCATAACATTTGAGATACCTAACTTATAACAAGTGATGGAGGCATACATTTTTTGTAATAAACAATTTGACACTCTATTATCCAAATATGATATAATACATTAAGTTTCCATATGCCGTCACATTCAAACTTGTAATTAAGTTGAGATATTTGATTGAGAGATCAAGAAAATTATAAAAAATACCGATAGTTATTTTAGATAAGATTGGTCACTAAAGTTAGATAATATTCTTTAAGCACATTGAACTACCTTTAAGACATCTATAGATATGTCTCCTTTTAAACTTCTACTTGGAAAATTTTATCATTTACCTATGGAATTAAAGCACAAGGCTTCTTAGTTAATGAAATTTCTAAATTTTAATATGAAAAATGTAGCTGAGAAAAGACTATTACAGCTTAATGAATTGTATAAGTTCCAATTAGAAGCCTATAATAACTCTAACCTTTTTAAATAAAGGGATAAAAGGTGGCATGATAAATGAATCTTACACTGTAAATTCCATCGTGGAGACAAGATGTTGATTTACAACTCCCAAGTATAACTTTTCCATGAGAAATTAAGATCACAATGGTATGGACTATTTCAAATGATCAAAATATACCTATTTGGAGTTCTTAAGGTTGTAAATGACAAGAATGAAAGCTTTAAATTCAATGGATAAAGGGAAAAGCTATATATGCCTAGGATGCTGAAGGATTGTAATACTATCCTCCTTCTCTAAGAACCACATTAAAATTAAAGATTAAGTCGAGCTAGCAATTATAAATATAATAATTCTTAAGAGAAAAAGAAAATAAAAATAAAAATAAATAAAAAATAAAATGCTCATTTTCAATATTTTTTATAATCATACGATTAAGTTTGTATAGTTTTCAGTTTTTTTAATTTTCAATTTTGGTTTGTTTAGATATTTTAACTCTTTTTTTGTTTTTGTTTTATTACTTTTTAGTCAGTTTGAACAATTTCAGTTTGGTCTCTTTAGCACTAACCATCCATAGGAGTTTTTCTTTCCTTTCCTTTTGTTTTATTTATATTATGTGATCATTAAAGAAAATATTCAACTTAAGTATAGGGGACATAGTCATTTTGATTAATTATACACTTTAATGGTTGTGAGTTTTTTAAAGTGGTTGCTTTAGATGTCTCAGTTGGAATAATTTTAATGATTAGTTGTGACTAATTTGGTGCACTTGATTTAGTCAGTGTGGTTGACATAGTTAATGTTGAATAGCTTTTGATTGATTATGACCTTTTTATTATTATTGCATGAATTATATAAATTCAGTTGATCTTTACATGCAGTGTTAATTTTCTTATAAAGCTCTGTATGGATTCTTTTTGTAAAAACTTGGGATATAGTGATTATTTTATTTTATTTTCTTGAGAATTTAAATTTTTATATCTACTTTACTAATTTCAATTGCTTAGTAATTGGGGTTCTGCATTTCCAATGTTGACCTTCATGTTAAATAGTAGATGAAATTATAACTATGCAAGAGCTCCTTAAGTAGACTTCTTATTGATTAATTTCCTAGAATAATTAAACTAATTTAGTCTCCTCGTTTCACTAGATTGTTCTATAGGAGGATTAACTAATGTACTATTCAAATAATCAATGAAAGAACTATTTTTTTCTTATTAAAATCTGGCAAGTCCTTAGTACATGCAATTGTTACTTCGCTATCATAATGTATTATAAGGGTAAAAACATTCATATTGACATTTAAATGATAAAAAAAAACATTTAAGCCATACAGCTTCTTTTATTAATACTAAAAATGCTATAAACTCGAATTTCATAGTCAATAAAACATATTAATTATTAGTACCCTATGACATTGCTCCATTATTTAGTTAAAAAGAAAACCAAGAGATAGATTTTCTTTAATTTATGTTTCTTCCCTAATTAACATTAGTATATCCTTCAAGATACAAACCAATTCCTTTATATCACAATGATTAATTTATGGTCCCTTTTAAATACCTTAGTATTATTTTCATCACTTTTCAATGTTTTTATTTTAGACTTGAAAAAAAAAGCTCAAGTTCAACTCAAACAAATCTAATGTCAACAAGCAAAAAGTTAGATTTGATAGAATGTTAAATCAGGCGTAAACATAAAATAAAAAGAATTTTGGGCTTTAGGCTTAGGGGGTATAAACTTAACCGAGTAAAATTTGGCCAAAAGACCTAAAAAACTCAAAATATATAAAAAATCCTTAAACCTAATTGGGCTATAATTCATCCCAAAAAGCCCAATTTGAATAAAACTTAGACCACGTTTATGGCTTTTCACTCATCACCCTTCTACAATTTTTTCTTACCAATAACCTAAATGAAGATCTAGTTTCAAGAATATTAAAGCATTACTAATTTTTTCTATAAAATCCTACATCAATGGAATAAAATACTTGTCTTGAACATCACCTTGTTTAGTGCGTAAATAAACACAAGGTGCCCTACATTATAAATGGTGCTCTTATGCTCTTTTAGAATAAGACATATTGCTAAAATTAAATGGCTTAATATAAATGCATGGTTTTTATCATGAATATAGAGCCTTAAGATACTATATATATATATATATTCATGGTATGTCATATGTCTTCTTTTATAAGAAATTAAGAGCACCATAAAAATTTTTCAAGGGCTACATATATCATGCTTCTAATAGTTCACCCATATGTATCTAGAAGTCAACCATTTATAGTGGATACATTTGTTATAGGGCATATGTAAAGGAAACATAACCTAGTTACAACTTAATTTAATTATAAATTTCCCTTTTTGATGGTAGTTCCTTAAGCAATTCTGCTAGTACAACATCTAGGTGACATTCCAACAAAGAAACAATGTGATCCAACATTTTCATGATTACATTTTCTGTTGAACCAAGGCAGGATCCCCTTGTTTTGATGTTGACAAACACCTAATGGAATAATATTTTTTGTGTGTCTTTGAAGCATTGAAAGATAGATTTTATGTTAAATTATTAAAGAAGAGGTTTATGGAGTCTAGGAGCAAAAATTAAGTTCATGAAGTGGATTGATCAAGACTCAAGAGTTTGAAAGAGTCAAGATAAAACTTATATGGGTTATGACTTCTAATCTTTATTGTAAATTCTACTTAATTTATATTTAGTGTTTTGATGAGCATCACTTTATCTATGATACATTCATATTTAGAATATACATATAAGATATATAATCAAGAGGAATTTTCTATGAACAGTTTTTAATAACCCTCTTAACGAGTTAAAAATATTTTAAGGAAAGTTTTGGATGTGTTTGTGAGTTTATAACGTGTTTAGATGATTAAATAGGCTTATATTGGTTTATAGTTGCCTTGAAAAAATTCTTATGTGTTCTCAGGAGATTATCAACAGTTATAGGTAAGTTTAACGACTCCATGTGTCTCTCACTATGATTATTTTGCATTGATCAATAGCAGTTGTGAGAATTCATCAATAGTGCCTTTGTAAACTTACATTAAAATGGACTACAACAATGGTACATTAATGACATTGTTATAAATCACAAAAATTGCTATTAAAGGGTAAAAATCATACTATGACGACTATTTATCAATGATAACAAACTTTTAATGTATTAAAATGTTGGACAACAGACATAAACAGATAACTTGAGATTGTAAGCATATAAATAGGTTGTTTTACATTAGTTTTCACCATCTAAGTGTTTAGAAATCATATTATAGTGATTTGAGCATTAATAAGCTTTTTATTTAAAAGGTGTTCATGAACTTCCTTTGAGGGTTTCTGTACACAATTTTTTTGCATACATGTTGTGTTTTATGAACCTTTAAATACACTAAATTAAGCTTGAGTGAAATTATTTTCAAGTCTATTTTTTAGAGTTAGTATAGTTAAGAGGAAAGGTTCTTCCTAAGCCATAAAAGAAATTGAAAAGGTCAACCTTAAGTCTAGAAAAAAGGATTGTACATTGTTCTTTTTTATTATAGTAAAAAATCTCAATAAGATTTGTTAGGGATTAGACGTAGCAGAAAAATGATCTCTTTGAACTAGTATAAATCATTTGTGTCCTTCTTCACTATACTCTTTACTTTAACGTTCTTCCAATTGTGTTTTAATTTATATATTTTATTTATTTTTGTGTAAAAATATGTTTATATTATTTTTTATATATAAGTAAATTATTTGTAAGACTTTGTTTATTGAAATCCTTTTATTAATCACTTAGATTATTATCTGTTTTTCCACAAAAGTGTTTGATATTTTGGTGATTTTAGGAATTTTTTGTAGAAAATTTTAAGCTCCTAATTCACCCCTTTCTTAGGTGCTATTTAGGATTAACATTTTCCTTGACATTAACCATTTGAACAAGGTACATGTTATCCCCACATTTTGAACACTTTCTACTAACATTGTTGAAATGATAGGGATTCGAGATTGTTGTTTCTTCCTTTATTTAAAAGACAACAATATTTAATGAAATAGGTTAATTTTTTCCCTGTGAACATTATTTAATCCAAGAGTCCATAAACAACAGAATTGAAACCAAAACCAAATAACATATGCTCTTAGCAGTTGACAAGTGTGCATTAATCTTTTTAGAGTTAAAGTTGACTTGATGGATAAAAAGTAAAAAAGTAGTAAGCTTAATTCTATCTATTTTCATTTAGTTTAGGAAGTACACGATGATATCACTAAATAGTACTAGTCATATGATGGGTTTCTTGTTGAAAAAAGGTGTAGATTATATTTTCCTAGAATTATTGGGTTTCTTAGGAAACTTTTAAGGGAATTACATAATTCATAGTGGGCAAAATGCTCAAAAAGGGAAGAAACGATGACATTACTATCATAGTCCTATTTGTGGCCTCAAATAGAATAGAAAATAGAAGCCTATTTTCATACTTGATTTATGTGACCAAAAAAATTGAATCACTATAGATTTTGATATCTTTGGAATTTATTATAGGATTTCCAAAGGTTAATAATAAGGCCTAGGTACTATTGTGGTGGATTTCTTCATCAATTACACCAATTCATCATTGGTCCTACAACTTGTTTGAACGAAGCTTCTACTAAGTTATTATGTCATAATGTTGTAAATTACTTAGGCATTTTAATGGATGTTATGAGTTTTGTAGGTGTTATATTTATTAGGCAATTCTAGACTTTATTATTGAACATGATGGGAGATAAATTGAATTTCTCTATTACTAATCACCAGTTAATAGATGGAAAACTAAAGAATGAATACTTTGTTAGAAGACTACTTAAGGCACTATATGAGTGCTAGCTAACAAAATTTGTTGGAGTTGCTAGATAATGCCCAATTTGCATGAACTCTATAGTGGTTAGCCTTAAGAGTCCATTTAGGTTAGTTTTAGGCCAACAACTCCTCTCTCCGTTGGAGGGGTCTAAGTGAAGAATATGAGGTAAGCATCTTAATAAATATAATTTTGTTAAGGACCAGTAAGAAATGTTAAATGATGCCAAAATATAACCTCTAAAAGGTTCCATTGAATGAGGAAGTACATTAATCGACATAAATAATCAATATAATTCTTTATTTGAAATTAAGTGTTTGTAAAACTTACACCTCAAATACGGAAGATATTAAATGTAAAAATAAATTATAAGGAATTGAAAATCAGTCTAAAAATAAATCATAAAGGATTGAGATCTAAGTATGATGATCCTTTTGAAGTTTGAAAGAAGTAAGTTTTATAATGATATCGAAGAACTATATAAAAGTAAACATAAATATACTCATCTAATAGTGTAGATAAAAATGTGATGATGATATATCAAGAATCCTTGATAATTGATTATTGGGAAAATATAAAAAAAATGTAAAATAGAATTCCTTATGCAATAGAAAAAGAAAGGATGCAACAAATATAATATGGGAGAAAGATATTTCCATTTATCAATTTGAAGACTATATTATGATGAATCCTTGCTACTTATTGATCAAAAGAACTAAGGCATGATAGTAAGGAATTTAAGAACTTAGTGAAAGCATCAAGTATTGGGCCTTTAAAAGTTATGCATAGCCTTATTAATTAAGAGGAATTATAATAAATTGATTATGGAGAGTTTACAACCACACCAGCTTTATGGTTATCTCGAACATTAGTAGTTACCCTAATAGTTATTTAATGATAGTTAATTCAATTATGTCAATTGGTGTCTAACAACACTACTAATCACATTGCATAGATAAAATACAATATTCATTAACTATTTATGTAAATTCTATAGGATTCAAAGACATTTCATAATAGTTATGATGTAACTATATAAAACTACCTATAATTATTGGATGTTTTATCTATAAATATGTTCAATGTGTGTAAGGGATATCTAGACTATGTTCCCCCTTCACATAGATTGCAATTCATCTTCTTTACAAGCATAAAATTTCCTTATTCATCTATCCTGCAATCTCAAAGTTACATAATGCACTGAAGGTGTTCAACGCACATGCACCTTTAATGTATTTAATAAATTGACGCTTAGAACTAAATTTGTGAACTTAGTTACTGGCATAGTGGAATTTTGTGTAAAAGCTTAGCCTCAAATAAACCTATAAATCACTAGGCTATGAACTAACCCATTGCCATCCCTTCTTTCCTAAATTCGATTGATATCTACTAGCTATCCCAACAATAAAACATAAGACTACCAATTACAATAGACTATTGATTAATATATATTCATTCATATAGTTATTCATTTAAAAATGTAGTATTTACATCCATCTAATGTAGTTCAAAATCCATTCCAATTATCAAACCTATAACTAGTTATACCAAATCAAACCTCAAAAGATATGAGAATGTCTCCTCATAGTAAATCCTCCCTGTTATGCTAATGTAGAAATTATGTAGAATTTCTTGGGACACACAATGTGATGGTTACTCTTGACCTTAAAGAATACTATAAGGTTTTCATTTTCTTCTATTTCAAACTAAAATGATTGTAAGAGTTTTATCTTCACACGTGGTAAAACAAGATCATTAAAATGGTTCTTTACATATGGAAAAGAAGATATAATAAATAAAGTTCCCCTTCATCCATTGAAGTAAGAATATAGTAAATTACCAAGTAGAGCTTGCAAAGTGGGCATAGGCTAAGTGTTGTTTAGATGAACCATTATAAATCGATTTTAGGTCTCTTTCAATACTCTTTTATGATTACGATTCTATGTTTTTGTTATAGTTTTGTGTGAATTTTATGTCTCGTTCCATACTCTTTTATGAAAAAAATGGTAATAATGAACTTTCATATAATGTGTTATTGAATATTTAGAGACCATAAGCATTAAAAGGAAGAAAGTATCTTCCAAGTATAAAGAGGCTAAAAAGCTCTTAAAAGTATGCATAATTGAGGATGAAAAATTGAAATGTTATATGCATAATATGGTATATTATAATAGTGTAGTTATTTTCATTGATAAAGAGGATGATTTGTTGAATGAGAATAAGGCATTGAAGGAGGAATAAATGTCCTTAAAGAATCATTGTCTAAGACATCTTTAAGGAAAGAAAATTTAATTTGATGCTCAGAGCTAAAAGAGCTCAAATGATAGGCATAGGATTGGATACACTTATAGAAGTACATCACCAATGCTAAGATACTTTTTATGAAGGGGAAACATATGCATAATGGTGAGCCATTGCCTAAGTCATCACATGGGTATATAGACTCCAATTATAGACATTAAAAACTTCAATACTTATGCATCATCTTTTAGGTGTTTAAAAAAATTAGAGGAATTTTCAAATATTTCAGACGTAGAGGGATTTAAACTTAAATACATTGCCATCTTTAACTAATAGAACCATCTTCAAAATGGTTTAAAAGGTAAGCTATATAAGCGATTTAGACCTAGAAAATATAGTTAATAAGGGAAAAAGGAACAACTAATCATTATACCTACTTGAAATTAATCATTATTTTATGCATCTAAAGACTATTTAATTTAAGTTTGGTTATAAATAAACCATAAACAGGTTATGAAAAGAACCTTTAGCATATTAGAGAGACTTTAAAAGCGCTCATAGCTAGAGAGAGCATTTAAATGAATTTGTGCATTTTATAACATATATTTAGCATTAGTTCATTAATATGAGTAAGTTACATACCAATAATAAGCATATAAGATATGATTAGTTAGTTCACCATAGCCATCATTTGTCTTCAATCTCACTTGTAAGCACTTATAGTTTGAAAAGGATTAGATCGATCAAGATAAGGCTCATCAACATGTGAAGGCAAAGTAGTAAATGAAGACCACTTAAATTGACTACTTAATTTAGATTTTAATTCTATAAGGATATTTGGAGTCCATATCTATTTTCTTGAAGGATTGTCTATAAAATGGAGACATCTTAAGGGAAAGTTCTCATAATTACAATTACTATTATCATAAATTATTTAAAAATATTCACTACACGTTAGCACCCTTCACTTTTGCTGATTTGAGCATTTGGCTATATTTGTTGGATAAACCCCTAAAAGTTTGACTATTATTTGCACAAGGCTTATAAACTTGAGAAGTAGGCCAACAGACATACCTTAAATTTATTGTATAACATTTGGCATCATTTACAAGAAATTTTGAATTCTTTTAATATTCCCACTTGATGGATTTGCAAACTGATATAAAGCACTCAAAGACATGATGCATTTGACATCATAAAATGTAAGGGCTTCTCCTTTACTGTGATTAGTTTAGGATATTCTTGGTTCCAAACCTTGTCTTCACTTTCAACATTCACTTTTAAACAATTAATTGATAGGTACATATTGTTGTTTCCTAGTAATAAGAATAGGCGTAGAGACTTTACCTACTTAATATATGTAACTCTATTGAACTAAGGGAGTTTTTATTTGGTTTTGATGAAGAAAAAACACCTTTACTACTAAAATTTTCATTATATTTGTGTTAAAAAGGTAGGATTGAAGAAAAGGTGTTGAAAGACATAATTTGGAACCAAAATTGAAATATTGGAGTTAAAGTGATCATGCATGAAGATCAAGATGTTGAATAAAGGATCAAAAACCTGGATAACGAATTTAAATAGGTTTTTCTATGTATTTTTCTTGTTGCAAGTCTTATCTTGATCTTTCCAAATTATTAATGGGTTCATTTCATGCATAATACATCCAAGTTTAGAGATTATACATATAGATCTTATATAATTAAAAGGATTTGTGTGGGAAAAGAACTAGTTTGAATTGTGCGTGTCTATGCATCTATTTGTTTCTGTTTGTTGAATTTTATGGAAAAAAAGATGTTGGAAAATGTTAGGATGTATTTTGGGTAATTTGAATATGTTACAACATGTTAAGAAGTGTTAAAAACTAGTATGGGGTACTTATTGACCATTGCACATGAAAATAACATAGATTGATCAACCAGTGGGCATGGGAGTCAAGTTCCAATGGCTATTTCAACTATAAAAATTGTGTTAAATGGTTTTTAATGTGTACTAATGGTAACAAATAACTAGTTCGAGGATTTTGCACTTAGGTATAGGTTTGAGAAAGAGTAAATCAAGAAGGATTCTTATAAGCATTTAAGTGGTTTTCGATGTGTTTTATGTTACTTGCATACATTCATATTTGAGTTTGTTTATAAACCCCTAAAAAAACTTTAGGTTGATCAAGTAAGATGTTTTAAGTGTATTTTTAGGTATTATGATTAACTTGTATGAAATTGTAAGGGTTGCTTTTATCTCAAAAAAACAATATGATTGTAAGGGTTGCTTTTATACCATAAAAATATGTTGTTGTAATAGTTGACCTTCACCCGTTAAAGAAGATAGTATTAGTAGTGGAGTTGTCATCGGCTCACCAAATAACGTAACTAACCTAACCAACTATGTAGTAGAGCAAGTCAGGGTTGATCCCACAGAGTGTAAAAGGAAAATAAAAGAAAAGAAAACCCCTAAATTCCAAGGTATTAAAAAGAGCTAAAAAGATAACAAATGAAACTAAAGTGAATAAACTAAGAAAGAAAATAATAAGAAATTGTTGAATCATGGGTTGGTTCCACCTTTGTTTTAGTGATGACAAAGTATTTCTACTAATATGTTCATAGAATCTGTTGTGTTTGTTTAATATTTGGAGTGTTATGATGAATAAGTAATTAAGTTAGTAATTCGGTAAAATTTTTATGACTTAGATAAGTCATGGAATAATGTTTTAGATAAAGGTTACATAAATTGAAGTTGTATAAAATGATTAAGTATATAAATAAAGTGAATGAAATTGTTTAGATTGTTATGTTAAGGAAATTTGGGAAACTAAATGAATTGATTGTGTTAAGTTTGTATAATTGTATAAAATGTGTTATGATTTGATTAGTATTATTTTTTTGTGTTAAAATATGTTGAATTGGGTTAAGAACTAAATGGAATTGGATTTGCATGGATTGACTAATGTTTGTATAAAGTTTGGAAGCTAAATTGTTGAAAAAGCTCAGTTGAGCTCTAAAATCCGTACAGATGACTTGGGAAAGATATTAACTATACTTCTAGAGTTTCAAATACTATGAAATTTTATAGGATGTTATAAAAATGTGGCAAGAAGCTACCCACAAAAGTTCACATCAATTAGATGAATAATGAAGTAGATATGATGAAAACATTAAGTGGTACTGTAAGTTGTCGACACAGGTATCGATCGACCGAATGAGGACATCAGTCAACCGAATGAGGCATAGGTCGACCAAATGACCTCACTCAGTTGACCTAATAACCTCATTAAATCGACCAAATATGAAAAATACACAACAGTAACTCTACAACGGGCAGATTGTGCAATGGGTATATTATTTAATGAATATGAACATTGGAACAACGACTATGAAGCTTGATAAGAGTGTAAATATGTGTATTTTATGTTGTTTATATATCCAAGAAGTATAGAAAGTGCTTATACATTTTTATTGATTAGTCTTGAGTGTATATGAACTTTTGGTGAAGTTGTGGTTGGGTATTTTGTGAGAAATTTATTGTAAGGGTTATTCTTGATCCTTGAAAAAGAAGTGTGTTGGGAGGTTATCATTTAGAAAAGGGAGTAATAGGTTATTCCTTAACCTTAAAAGGGAGTGTTGTGAGATTATTCCTAAGCCTTAGAAAAGGGACCGTGAAAGGTTATCCTAGAGCCTTGAAAAAGGAGTGTATTGTGTATTGCGTACTTTTGTTGATTGCAATGAGAACAAAATATCAATAGTGTTGTTGGGGATTGGATGTAGGGTAAGTGGACTGCCCCGAACCATAATAAATCAGTTCTGTCTCTTCTACTATTTTCTCTTTTATTTTTATGTATTTATATTATATTGATTTATTTACTGATTAATCCAATTGACTAAGAATTTTTTAGCTTCCATGTTTAATTAAATTTGTAAAAATACTTAGGTTAAATAATATTGAAAATAATTTTTAAGAACCTAATTTAACCCCTCTTAAGTGCCATATAGGGTCAACAATTGGTATCAGAGCGTAGGCTCACATTAGATTAATTCTAATGAATTAGTGAGTAAAGATAGATGATACTTTTTAGAGATTTTATGAAGCCCTTGTGTTTATTAGAGAGAAATTTTTGATTTGGAGAAATAGAATTGAAATGTTCACAAAGGGTAATAGTTTAGATCTATGGTTGAAAATTGTGCAAAGACATCAAGTTGCAACACAATTAATAAATAGGAAATTAGTTCCTAAAAATGAAAATGAGTGGGATGAAAAGGATAAAGAATTATTGTCTTTGAATAGTCAAGCCTTAAGTATTTTACGCTATACCTTAGATAAAAGCATTCTTGATAAAGTTTCACTGTGTGCCTCTGCTAACACTATATGATGTAGATTAGAACATTTTTGTGAAGGTATAAATCATGAAGATATGCTTGGATCTACTAAGGAAGAGGTAAAGTTGGAGATCCCCAATGAAGAATTCAACACATATTCGGTGGAGCAAGAAGAGGTATGTTCTAATATTAATACTTGTAGTGATATGACAGCTACTTGCTCAAAATCTCATGATAATGATGATACATGTGATGGTGAATAATCTTATGAAGAACTGGTAGAATATATTGAAGAAACCTCAAAATTTCTTGATGATTGTAAATCAAAAATGAAATACTTAGGAAAGAAGTTGAATCAAAGGATGATATTGTTTATAAGATGCAAAAATTGGTAGAAGAAAATAGTGTGTTGAAGAAAAAATTGGAATCAAAATGTAATGTTATTCATGACGATCTAGTAAAAGAAAATGCATCTCTTATAATGGAGATAGATTCCCTTAAGGATTCACTTGCTAAATTCATTAAAGCGAATGAGAAATTAGAAAACATGTTGAATGCTCAAAAGGTTGTAAATGATAGACATGGTTTAGGTTATGTGAGTGATAATGGTTCTTCCTCTAGCATGACTAAATTTGTTAAAGGAAAGAACTTAGAGGAAGAAGAACCTAGGTCATCTGTTAAAACCACCTCTAAGACTTTATCATCTATCTCTCATCATAGAAAGTATCATGCATTTTTGTATGCATCGAAACAATTATATAGAAAGAATGTGCATATACCTAAAAATAGACATAATTTCTTTGTAAATGAACATTATCAAAATGATGCATTTAGGCCTTCTACTTCATATGCTTTCCATAATCATATATATGGATATAAAAATGTTTACCATGGTCATTATTTGCTTTTAAATATGTCTTATACATATTCTAGACAAGATTTTCATAAAAAAAAAAAATGTTTACATCTAGATATGCTATAAGAACAATTTAAGATCTCATTATCATAATACCTTTAGATTTTTTTATAGATCTAGACCAAGACATGCTCATAAATTACATGCTCCATTAACTTGTCATTATTGTGGTCATTTTGGATATGTTTAACAATTCTGTTATCATCGTTTAAATGTGAATGTTTTTGTCAAATGGACAAGAAAGATACAACACTAACCATCAAGGACCTAAGATGATATGGGTACCAAAATTTCTTTAAATTTATTTTGTTGGTATTAAAGGGTATCTCCAAGAGAATAAAAAGAAAAATAAGAATCGCCAACATTGTTGAATCAAGGATGTAAAGACTACAAGTATAAAAGGTTGGTAATGAACATAAAAGGGAGGTACGCCTTGAACCTACGTTGATAAATTACATAATTGTTACTTGGATAGACTAATTGATTTCTTGAAAATAAAACTATTTTTAAATACTTTAGTGAATTCCTATTTACGTACTGTGGACTATCAGTCGACCGAATGTATTTTTGTAGGTATATTGGTTGACCGATAGGATTAGATCGGTCGACCGAATATGCAACGGTCGATCGATATCAGTTGAATGGTCGAACGAAAGATCAAAATTTAGCAATTTTAATTTAGTTTTACTGTTTGCTTACAATCAGTGGATTCTTTTATATTTCTTGTTTACATTTTGTGACGCAATGACTATCGATCGACCAATAGGAATAGATCTGCCAACTGAAGGTCAATCGGTCAACTGATATGTGTTGTGTAGTTGACCGAAGTATAGAAGTTTTGTGATTTTTTAATTCTTTTTCTTGTGCTATTTGCTGGATTCGTTTATCTGTATATGATATTTTAAAGTTTTTAAATGTTAAAGATCTTATAAATGACTTCTTTAGTTTGTATTCATTGAAGAGCTTTCTTAAACGTCATTTTTATATGCTTAAATTTTGTAGGTTTTTTGTGTCTTGATAAATGTTTTATATAATTATTTTAAGTGCTTCTTAGATGTTTTATGGATTACATAATGGTTTTTACATATAAAAGCACGTTTAAAGCCTTTTGAAAATATTTTTAATAATCATATATTTCGAAAATTTCCTATCCGTCTCATATATATTAAATTTTTACACTTACTTATGTTTAAGAAAAATTGTTGGAGAACTTGAAAGTTTTGAGGATTTTTTCATACAAAATTATCTACTAAAAAACTTTAATGTTTTAATAACTTGCCTCCATAAATTAGTTTATTCAAAAGTATTTGAAAAATTGTAATGCTTTGATAGAAAAGTTTTCAAGATTCATTAAATTTTTTAAATTTCTACTTCACGCATTTTATGATAAGATTATCTATAATAAGTTTGCAATAATTTATGACATGACTTTCATTTTTTTTAAAATCTTATGATGATATTTTGAAATATTATTCATGTATTAAGGGGAGCATGGAACTTTATTGCATAATTGAGTTTATATCTTCCACCAGCTTTTTTTAAAAGTCAAGCATGAATGAATTGTGGTTAAATGATTTGATATGATCCTTCGCATGCATTTATGTTGAAAGTTTGATTTATTGAAAATCTAGATTGCATGAATTTATGGGGAATCATTAGTATAGTAATGATGATTTGAAACTGTTAAGATATTTTTTAACAGTATGAAGTAACTTTAATTAGCATCTTGAACTTGTTTGAATGTTGATGTTATAATAATAAATTGAATTTTGGAAGTATCCCTTTTTAGAAATGAAATTTGTAGTGTTATTAGTACTTGTTGATGATGTGTTGCGTTCTTTGTTTATTTTAGATGATATTAACAATTGGTATTGTGGTAGTTGTTTTGATGAAATTAATTGGTATCATTAATTGGCTTGCGTTGGTTTTATTACAATTGGTATCAACAAATTGTTTTTTAACAACTTATGATGTTTGTAAATGAGTGGTATCTTATTTTGAAAAATAGGTTTCGAATGACAAGAATAATTGGTATTAAGTTTTTTATTTTCTAACAAATGGTATCAAGTTTTTGTCCTCTAACATTTGATATCATGTTTTTCAACAATTGGCATAGACAAGTCTCCTTTTTGGTATATTTGGTTTCAAGAGTATGATTTTTCAGTTTAATCACTGTTTAACAACATTAGATATCTATGTTAATTATTTGATTGTAGACTTTTAAAATGAGATTTGGTTGTTTTTGTCCTTATTTTGAATACATGTGTTATGGTATTTTAAAGGATATCTTGGTATGTTAAGGGGGAGCATTGGTTTGAAATACATATTTAGAAGAGGATTAGTGTATCCTATTTATATGCTCTATGCTTATTGGTATCAAACTTTTATAAAAATGAGGATAATGGTAGATGTTATATGAATTTATGATTAGTATTTAAGTAGTACACCTTTTTGTAATTGGTTGTATATTTTTTTATGATTACAAAAAGGGGAAGAATGATAAAAGTGATATTAGAAAGGAGTAGAAAGGAGTCGTAACTTTTGTGATGTTTGCATGTTTGAGTAGTTTGATTTGTGTCTCACATGCTTCTAATATAACATGGTATTGTCATCATCAAAAAGTGGAAGATTATTAAACCAAGGGTTGGTTCCACCTTTGTTTCGAAAATGACAAAGTATTTTTACTAATATGTTTGTGGAGTTTGCTATGTTTATTGAATATTTGGAGTGTATGTGATGAATAAGTAAGTTGATAATTTAGTAAAATTTGTATGACTTATGTAAGTTATAGAATAATGTTTTAGATAAAGGTTATGTAAATTGAACTTGTATGAATTGATTAACTACATAGATAAAGTGAATGAAATGATTTAGATTATTATGATAAGGAAATTTGGTAAATTAGATGATTGTGTATAATTGTGTAAAATGTGTTAATATTTGATTAGTATTATTTTGTTTGTGTTAACATATTTTGAATTGTGTTAAGAACTTAATGGAATTGGTTTTGCATCGATTGATTAATGTTTGTATAAAGTTTGGAAGTTAGATTGTTGAATAAGCTTAGTTGAGCTCTAAAATATATACAGCTGATTTGGGAAACAAATTAAGTGTACTTTTAGAGGTCAAAATGGTATGAAATTTTATAGGATGTTAGAAAATTGTGTCAAGAAGCTATCCACCAAATTTCACATTAATTGGATGAAGAATGAAGAAGATATGACGAAAACATCAAGTGGTACTGCAAGCTATCAGTACAAGCATCGGTCGACCGAATGAACATAAGATGATCAAATGAACATCGGTCGACTGAATGAGGTGTAGGTTGACCCTCATTCGTTCAACTGAATGGGGTATAGATCGACTGAATCAAACAATAGATCAATTGAATAACCTTACTCGATCGACCAAACGACCTCATTCGGTCGACCAAACATAAAGAATACGTAACGGGCCGATTATGCAACGAATATATTATTTAATGAATATGAACATTGGAACAATGACTATGAAGCTTGAGAAGAGTATAAATATGTATATTTTATCTTGTTTATGTATCCAAGAAGTATAGAAAGTGCTTATACATTATTATTGAGTATTCTTGAGTGTATATGAGCTTTCGGTGAAATTGTGGTTAGGTATTTTTTGAGAAAATTATTATAGGAGTTATTCTTGAATCTTAAAAAAGAAGTTTATTGAGAGGTTATCTTTTAGCCTTAGAAAAGGGAGTGATAGGTTATTCCTTAACCTTAAAAGGGAGTGTTATGAGGTTATTCCTAAACCTTAGAAAAAGGAGAGTCAAAAGTTATCTTAGAACCTTAAAAAAGGAGTATATTGTGTATTGTGTATTTTTATTGATTGCAATAAGAACAAAATCTCAACAGTGGTGTAGGGGATTGGATGTAGGGCAAGTGGACTGCTCCGAACCAGAATAAATCGGTTGTGTCTCTTCTACCATTTTCTCTTTTATATTTATTTATTTTTATTATATTCTTTTATTTACTGTTTAATTCAATTGACTAAGAATTGTTTAGCTTCTATGTTTGATTAAAGTTGTAAAAAGACTTAGGTTAAATAATATTGAAAAGAATTTTTAATAACCTAATTCATTCCTTCTTAGGTGCCATATAAGGCCAATAGAAATAAATAAAAAATATGAAAAGTTAAGCAGAAGATATTTTCAAGATTCATGAATTATAATTGATCATCGAAACATATAGACAATGTTTTACCTAAAATGCAAGCCTATGGACACAAACAAGCTCTTATGTTTTAAGTTCCTCCAATTTTATATAAGTCTTATATAAAAGAAAACTTATCCTTAATCACGCGATAACTTAAAATAAGCTCTCTAGATTTAGTGGTGCAACAGCATTAACAGACTAAGGAATAGCTAACCTAACCTATAATCACACAATCTCAGACTATGTAACTTAAATAATTAGAATCCTAGACTAATTGATTAGGTTTATATATAAAATCAATTAACCTATTGCTATTTATGGATTTAACTAATGATAATTATAGATCAAAAGATAAAAACTAGCAACTGAAGTAGAAATTACACCCAGGATAGCCAATCCTATGAATAAATCCCTAATTCATGGTATTAATTCTAAATTCCAATTCAATCCTAACATAAATCACAATTCCCATTTAATTCCAATTCCATTTCTCACAATTATAATTCAATTAAACATTAAATATCTTTAAACAACTAAACCTACACTATCATAATGGAAACAACAGTAAATACAATTTGAAATTAATAGGATAGTAGTTAAAAAATACAAAAATCATAAAGAAAGTAAAGGAAACAAGGCCATAAAATTAAGGGAAAGAACTATATTAACAAAAACTCAAGGATTAACAAGTATTTAACATAACCCAGACTAAATAGATGGAAATAAAAATAAAAATAGAAAAAGATAGTAACACTAACATGAATAAACCAGAGTTCAACATCTAATAACTAAATCTAAGATATAATCATGAAAAAGAAGAAAAGAGATGAAAAATAACTCTAAAACTGAAAAAAATTAAGAAGAAATGGGGCTTCCTCAAATGGGAGAGAGAAAAGATGATGAAAATTTGCTCTTGTCCTACTTATATACATGTTTTTATAGGGTTTAAGGGGTTATGGAGGTGAAAATTTGAGTTTGTCCTTAATTTTGGCTCAAGGCAGCATTGTTTGGGACTTAAACCATAGTTGCTAGGGATTTAAACAGCGTCAATTTATTAGGGCCATTTAACTATCATAGAGTGATAACTTTTGCCCCTTTTTGCGTTTTCTACTCTAACTCCTCCTACGCACCTCTGATGGCTATAAATTTTGATATGTAGATTCCTTACATGATGATCTTATACCCCATAAAATTTTAGAACAATATAAACTCTAAAAGTGCACCTAATGTATTACCAAATTCATCTAAACCAAAACTGATGCTTGTTTAAGCTTCTCTTACTCTTCTTAATTCAATTCTTCTTCAAACTTGGCCTTTTCAACTGGTATTTATGCCCTAATATCAAATCTACATTTAAAACCAAAGGGAACACAAAATAACAATTTAACACCAAAAGAGAGAAGAACTTACATTGAAATTCATATGAAAATATCATAAAATGCATCCCTATCAAATACCCTAACACTTGGACTATTACTTGTCTTCTAGCAATGACTTAAAAATTCTACTGAAAATTTTTTTGATCAAAAGCTAAAAACCAATTGGAGACAACATAATTCAATCAATGTCTTTAATCTAATTCACAATTCTCATCTTTATCATGTTCCAAAAATGACCTTTTCATATGCAAGGTACAAAGTTAGTAAAGGTAACCCAATATACATAAGTCAAACTATTCAAGTCATTTTGCATAACCATCATATGCACATATTCAAGGATATTCAAAGAATAAAAAAAACAATATTATCATGAATAGCCTCAATTACTTAACTAGGATACCCACTTTTAAACTTGTTTGAGATATCATCTAACTTTTTGATGCAAAAGTGAACATTTTATCGTGAACATCCCAAATTACTATGTTAGATCACAATCTCAAATGGCTACTTACACCATTCATAACTTCAACCTTTATATTAGTTGAAGACAAAAGAGTGAAAAACGTGTTCTTTTATTCAACAAACACATATTTTCTTTTCTTTTCTTTTCTTTTTCAATAAAATAACACATCTAATTCTTAATTCACATGACAAGTCATATAAAATGAATGTTAACACTTAATATCATATAGAAAGGGTTTCTAAACACAAAAAAAGACTCAAAATAAAAGGAAAAATGAAAAAAAATTAAAGATAGTGATCATTTCAAGAGTTGATCTTAGTTCATCAAATTAAAAGCAACAATGGCTTTCAGTATCACAATCAACAATAAACCAAATCTCAAGATCATTCTCAGCTAAAACATTTAAATAATTGCCCTTAGACCAACAATAATTCAAGTGCACAAATTTAAACTTATGCCCCACCCTTAAACTTAAATTGGAAAATTATTCTCAATGTACCAAGAAAAATGAAAATATTAAAAGGGATGAAACAAGAGTACTTCTCTGAATGAGGTAAACATGAAGTTTGTAGTGGAGAGAAGATCACAACTCCCACCTTTGACTCCTACAAAACAAAACACAAAAGAAAGGAAAAGCACTCAAACAAAAGCAACTAAATAACTAAATAACTAAAATAAAAGGTTATGTTACCTCCCAATAAGTGCTTGTTTTAAGTCTTTAGCTCGACTCCTGCTTTATACTATCTAGTATCGAATGGAAGTTTGAGCCAATAGGAAATATGCTTAAACTCATTGATGAGCTTGGAATAACTTCCCTGAGAATGGGCTCCTAATCAGCATAATGTCGTATAGCTTCAAAGAAGTGGAACCACAATGCCTCGCTATCATACTCCAAGGTCCACTATCCTCTATAGACATTGTACTTTAGCCTTCTCGACCATAACTCTTTCATAATTTCAATACCATGCAACTCTTCATCTTTTTTCTCATTCTTCTTTCTTATGCAAATTGCTAGGAAAAGGAATCGAAAATTATCTAGTCATAATAATAAGTGTATCACTTAGTATAAGAGATGTCTCATCCTCCTCTATTTCTCGAACTAACACCTGTTCCTCTTTTACCTACTCTTGCTCTTCCTCCATCTCTTTCGGGTACTCCCATTATTCTAGTATCACACACCTCATCTTTAATGTCTCCCTCTAATTGGCTAAGAATGCTTGAAGAACCTGGGCCTCTATGCTCCCTATCACATCTGCTAGTTGGCTTACTTGATCTTCTAAGTCCTTTAAGTGACTCCTTTCCTACTAAAATTGAAAAGTGATCATCACCAAAATCTCCACAATATCCTTCAATAGTATCCTATCAGCTTATGGTGGTGATGATGGAGGTAGAGGCATGGGTTGGAAGTTTGACTGACTCTGGTAGTATGGCAATGGAGAATTAAAGTTATACTGATGCGTATCTTGTAAGATAGGACACATATAAGTATAATAATCCGAAAATGAGCAAACATCACATACCTTAGCTTCTTCATTTTCTCTCCTTGCGCCACTAAGGATGTGAGACTTTCCACTTATTGCTCCAACCTAGAAGTAAAAAGAAAATTAAACTCATCATCAAAATAAATAGAATAATAAAGATTAAGAGAAAAAGTATGCTGATAATGAGTCATCACCACTATAAATTGTCAAAATTAAAAAAAATCTATAAACCAAAAAAACAAAAAATGACAAAAGACCAAAAATAAACAAAAATAAAATAACACAAGAAATAGCTGGCTCCAGTTCTCTAGTAACGATGCCAAACTCGGATTATGTAACTCAAAGAAATAGAATCCTAGAATAATTAATTAAGTTTACCTATAAAATCAATTAACCTATCGCCACTTATGGATTTAGCTAATAATAATTATGGATCAAAAGATAAAAACTAGTAATTGAATTAGAAATTACACCTAGGATAATCAATCTTATGAATAAATCCCTAATTCGTGGCATTAATTTTGAATTCCAATTCAATCCTATTGAACTAACAAAGGTTCCATCTTATTTTGGTAATGACAAAACAAACTCTATTACTAATACTTGTGTTCATAATTGTGTTGAATGATAAGTTGGACAAAGCTCAAGTTTGATCACTTAAAGAATATCAAAGTGAAAAATGGAATTTTATGAAGAGTTAAAGCATGAAGAAGAAATTTAGCTTTAAATTGGTTTACTTATGTTCCTTTTAAGTGTAGGCTTTTCTTAATTTTATTTTGGTGGTTTAAGAGGCTTATGCTTGTTCATTCATGCATTCATAATTTAGAAAAGTGATATAGGTATATAATCAAGAGATTTTATATGTTTGCATGTGAGTAAACCTCTTAATGAATGTTCTAATTGATTAAGAAAGCATAAGTTAATTAATTAGTGTGATTATGTTAAGTATAAAATTAGATTAGGTTGGTTTATTTTTTTTAGATTTAGGATTAGTTTTTTAAAAGGGTTAAATGTTGTTTTCACTAATATGCTTAGATTGGTCGACCAAATGGTGAACAACAATCGACCGAATACCAATTTTTTGATAACTGATCAACCGCACCTTGCCTATTGATTGACCAAACGATATGAAAATAAAGACAAAAATCAAGATTTGGCAAATTACATAATAGTAACTTAATTAATCTTTTGTAACGTCATTATATCCGTTGGATAACAAATATAAGATCATTAGATAATAGTTAAAAACACATTTATAGTGTTTTATCTGTGTTATAAAAAGTAAAGTTTATGTGAAATATTTTTTAGAGAAAATAATTGATTAAAAGTGAAGTATTCATTAATTTATTTTAACTCAAAGTATCTAAGAGATTTGGATTTTTTTTTTATGTGGTGTAGCTTTGAATAAGGCATTTAGATTTGGTTTATTGTACATTCATCCTTCTATCCTCTTTTATATACCAAGTAAAATTAAGTTAAGCATGATTCATGTTATATTCTTATAAGGATCAATAGATGATTCTTAAGCCTTAGAAAAAGAATTGAGCGAAAGGTTATCCTTGAGCCTTAAAAAGGATTACAAAATCAAATGTTGTACTCTTTTGTTGATTTAGTACAATCATCTTAACAGTGCTGTTAGGAACTCAATGTAGGGGCAAGTTGACAGCTCCAAACTAGTATAAATCTAGTGTATCTCTTCTTCACTTACCTTTTACTTTTATGCATTTATCTTATTGAGTTGAGTTTTTGTTTTGGTATTATAAGCTTTTGCATTCTTTTCATCTAGTTTAGACAAATTGTTTTAGATCATAATTCACCCTCCTCTTTTAGGTGCCATATAAACCTAACAAATATTAATGTAAATCACAATGCCCAATCAATTCTAATTCTAATTCTCATAATTATAATTTAATTACCTATTAAATATCTCCAAACCCAATTAAACCTAAGCTAACATAATGAAAATAACACTAAACACAATCTAAAATTAACAAGACAACAGCTAAAAACGTAGAAATCATAAAGAAAGTAAAGGGAACAAGGCTGGAAAATTAAGAGAAAGCATTATATTAACAAAAAATCAAAGATTAACAAGTATTTAATATAATGAAAACTAAATACATGGAAATAAAAATGCAAATAGAAAAAGAAAAGAGATGAAAAATAACCCTAAAACCTAAGAAAATAAGAAGAAAAAGGGTTACCACAAGTGGGAGAGTCAAAAGATGATTAATATTTTCTCTGCTCCTGTTATATACATCTTTAGGATTTAAAGGGTTTTGGAGGTGAAAAGTTGAGTTTATCCTTAATTTTGGCACAAGATAGCATTTTTGAGGACTTGAATGAGGGATGCTAGGGACTTAAACGATGCTATTTTACTGGGGTCGTTTAAGTCCCAAAAAGTGACAGCTTCTTCCCCTCTTCACTTTTTTTACTCTAACTCCTTCTATGCACCTCCAATGGCCATAAAATTTAATATGTAAGTTCTTTACATGATGTTCTCACACCCCAAAAAAAATTTAAAATAATCTAAGCTCTAACATAAACCTAATGGAATGCCAAATTCACCTATACTAAAACTGATGCTTGTTTGAACTTCTCTGGCTCTTCTTACTTCAATTCTTCTCCAAACTTGGCCCTTTCAACTGGTAGTTGTGCTTTAAGATCAAATATTCATGTAGACTCAAATGGAACATAAAATAAGCATTTAAACACCAAAAGAGAGATGAAATTATACTGAAAGTCATATGAAAATGTAATTCCTATGGCACCCAAAAGGCGGTGAATTGGGTATTAAAATTTTTTCGCAAACTCAAACTAGCAACCTAAGTTAATTGGAAAACTAAATGCAATCACTAAACCAATATTCAACCTAATATGGAATGCTAAAGAAAATATCAAAGTAAATGCAATAAGTTGAGTTTAGAGAAAGACACAAGGCAATTTTTAAATAAGTTCACCTACCCCAAAGATAGGCTACGTCTCCTTTCCAACTACTTGTTGGATGATTCTATACTAATC
>JAOXYD010031769.1:0-14112 GCA_028565735.1 Pinacopodium congolense | reverse complement strand
AGAATGAAAACAGTAGAAATGTGTACTCTTTGAAGCTTTGCTCGAATTCAGATGATTGAGAGTGTTTTTGGACTTCTTAATTGTACTTAGGATTACTTCAAATCCGATTGCATATTTAGGAGTAGTTTTGTTAACCAAGAGGTCACAATTCAGCTTGTAATTATTTCAATTTGGGTTACTTAATTAGATATCAAGAGATGGTAATCAAACTATTGGATATCTAGGATAAAAAACAGTTAAATTAATAAGATAAAAGAAGGATAAATAAGGATATAATAACCCTTGAGTCTCCATCATTAAGTAACTTAATTGTTTTTTTTTTTGGTTTAATTCATTGAATTTGCTAGTTTAATTTAATCTTTAATTTCTATAATTTTGGTTTACTTTAAACAAAGAGCAATTTAGATTTTAGGTATCTATATTCAATCCTCATGGGATCGATATCTGTTATATAATAACTTACAACCTATATACTTGCAATATAGTGAAAAAAATGAATTTTGCTAATGAATTAAATTTATGTTAAAAAGGTTCAAAAGATAAGTACATATAATGATGAAAGATTGGAGTTGGAGCTCGTAGTTGAAGGAAAGGTAAAGTTAAACATTATGGAAGGTCGATGAAGGTAAAGTAAATATCCAAAAGTATAAAAGATTCAAGACCACTTATTGGATATCTTAAGCATATGTGTCACTTGAAGTTTACATATTCTAGGGCTCAAAATTTTCCCTTATGCATTTCATAAGTTTTAACTTTTTCATAAAGTTTTCTATTGACACTTGAATCAATGTAGCAATTAACAAAAGGTTTTAATTATGTTTTGAATTAGGTTTGACATTACTTAAAACTATTTTCATCATGTCTTCAAATATTTTTCTTAAACATCAATAGTTCATTTTAGTTGCTATTAAAAATAGAAATTTTGCTTTTTTATTTTAATTCCTAGTATCTCTTAATTCTAACGGCTATTCAATTTTTCTAAAAGCTCTTACACTTTTTAGACCCTATTTTTGACCCTTACTAGTCGTCTAAAACATTCAAGAAACATTTTAGATAGTGTTTTGAGATTACGATGATATATTCATCAAAATTGTCAAACTTCAATGCGGATATCTCTTTCAATCAAATTCTTGATACCTCCATTTGCAATTTTGTTTTTCTAAACCCTACAAATCTATCTCTATTAAATTTTTAATTGGTTTAGTTCATGTATTAACTCCTTATTTTTATTTTTGTGCAAGGATTATTCATTGAATATTCACTGCTCCTAAACCTCTTCAAGTGTCTTGTATGGTTGTTGCTTCAACTTTTTGTTTAAAAATTTTAGACCTTTTTATGAGCTTTAGATTTATTATCCTCTGATTCTTTAAGGACTTATTAAGGTCACAAGTTGATATTTATCATTTAATTACGATCCTAAATTGAGTGTTTATATTTTCAAGACATTATACACAAATTTATAAAGTGTTGAGACTATTTCTAATTCAATCATGTTTGCTTAATTTCCAATTGCGTTTTTTAGTGATTAATTGAATTCTTTGTCTATTTAACTCTCTAAGAAGACACAAAATGTGTTTCTTTCTCAAATTGAATTTCTATTTATGTTTCTTGACATAAAACTCTATAAACATCAAGTTTCCCAAATTTCCAAACTCTTTATTTTTCTTCAATCATCATTATCAGTGTTTCAAATTAGATTTATGAGATTGAAATCATCATATTCTATTTATTTTTAGTTTATAGAGGCTTATTGATCATATATTTCATTGTTACTTACATAATATTCCTTAGTTTATTATTCTTCAACTGAAACACCCTTATTGATGTATTTTTGTTCACCTTTGTGGGGATAATTTATATAGGGTGCTCTTTACTAAAAAAAAAGATTGTCATAGGCTACTATTTGCCTTATAAAAGATTTATGTAGGCTTTTCTTTACCTAAGAAAGATCATTCTAAGGTTTTTCTTTACTGCCTTAGTGAAAGAAAACTTTAGTTGTAAAGGGTTCCTCTTCACCCATTAGAAAGAAGATTGTGTTTGGTTTACTCTTCACCCTTAAGAAAGATTATAAGGTTGCTCTTCTCCTCCATTATGAAAAGAAGATTGTCTATAGGCTTTTCTTTGCCTCAAAAATATTAGTATAAGATTTCTCTTCACCTTTTAAGAAAGAATATTGGATTTGTAAGGGTTACTCTTCACTCAATGAAAAAGATTATAATTACTACATGGTGATAGTGCAAATTCCAACATCATTGTTGTTAGAAGTGGATTAGGTCATTTTAGTTTTGTTGAACCACTATAAATCTTAATGTCTCTTCTCTTCCTTAAACTCTTTATTGTTATTATTGAATGTATCATTAACTCACAACTAATTGACAAATTTGTTTACTCTTAAATAACGTGATACATGTATCATGGTCAATTGAAATATTGGTACTTATATTTTTTATTCATTCTTATTCTATAATTGATTTGTGATTTAGTTTCGTTGATATTTGTATCATTTGGGTAGATTATTCATATATATATATATATATATTATTGATAATTGAGTGATTGTTTCAAACTTAGATTATGTTACATTGGTTACACATTACATTAGGTTTATTTTGGTTTATGAACTCAACCTAGTTTTAAATTGCTATTGAGTTGTTCATGTTTTAAATTATTATCAATATTTTGGAACACTCAATTCACCCACCCTTTGAGTGCCTTTAGGGCTAACAATTTGTATTAGAGCTAGGCTCACCTTAGTATAGTTAATTTCAAATGAAATTGTGAGAAGAAGATCTAGTATGGAACACTTGATAGGTTCTTCTAGCTAAAAGGGGTAAAATATTAGTAGAGAACCTTATTAGAAGACTAGGATGAAATTTTTCCTAATGACCAAAGATCTTAGGCTATGGGACATTGTTAATCAATGGCCACATATTCCCACTAAGTTTGAAAATGGTCATAGTTTACCTAAGGTAAACAAAGAGTAGACATTAGATGATGAGAAATCAATTTCACTAAATAGTAAAGTCGTTTATATTTTGTTTTGTTCATTAAGAATAAATGCAGTCAATAGAGTCTCTATGTATGAAATTGTTCATGAGATTTGGCATACACATGAAATCACAAATGAGGGAATAAATCAAGTAAAGGAGAGAAAAGTTTCTATGTTGACACTTTAATATAAAGTGTTTTCTATTCATCTTAATGAAATCATTTATGATATGTATACACAATTTATTGATATTATTAATCTTTTTTAAGGACTTGCAAAGTCCTATACTAATGTTGAGCTTATAAGAAAGAATGGAAGGTGATTGAATAATGAATGGGAAGCAAAAGTAGTAGCTATTCAAGAAGCCAAAGATCTAAAATGTTACCATTAGAGGAATTGATTGGTTCACTTCTTACACATGAAATGAGAATCAAGGTGACTACAGCCAAAGGGGAAGAAGCTACCTCAAGGAGGGATAACTTAGAGTTTAAATTCATTAAGGAGGATTCATGTTATGAGGAGCCCACATCCAATGATAGTGAAGATGAAATATCTCTCCTCATAAGAAGATTCAAGAAGTTGCTGAAGAAGAAGGGTTACTTCAATAGAAGAAACCAAAGTAAGAGTGAATCCAAAAGAAAGTTTTGCACTAATGTAACTTACTTTGAATGTAAGAAACCAAGCCATTTAAAGAGTCAATGCTCTCTCATTAAAGAGAATGAGAAAAAAGAAAAAAGTAATAAGAAAAAGAAGGAAAGGAAGGAGAGGAAGATGAGGAAAGCACTAAAAGTATTTTAGGATACCTCAAGAAAATTTGAGGATGAAAACTATTATAAAAAATGAGATTGAAAATTTTTTTCTTGATGGATTTAGATGATGAGGTACCTTAGACAACAAATTCTCCTGATAGTACTATAGTTGGTTATGATGATTTGGTTAAATTTTTGCATGTTCTGAACTTAAAAGGGAAGAAGATATCTAGTAAATAAAAAGAATGCATGAATTTGATTGTTGATCTTAGGAGGGAAATTGATAGACTAAAGAATGAGATAAACAACATGAAAGAATATAGAAATGTGAATGTTGTTTCTCATGAATTTGACAATCAAAAATTGATGAATGAAAATGTATGTTTAAATAAGGAAGGGAATCCCCTCAAGAAATCATTTTCTAACTTTAAAAAAGGCAAAGAAAAATTAGATTACATGCTAGGAGTTTAAAAGAGTCCTCTCGACAAGCATGGTTTAGGATTTGCTAATATAAATGATTCTAATGCTGGTAAAATCAATTTTTGTTAAGGGTAGGAAATTAGATGAGGAAAATGTTCCTAAATCATCTTTAAAAAATGGTACAATATCATTTAGTTTACAAACTAGGAAGAACGACTATGCTTTCATGTATTTAAAAAATGTGCATATTTTTAGGAATACACATAACTTTTCTGATAATCCAAAGATAGAGAACAATGCATGTGGATCATATAGGAAGCATTTTCAGACAATACTTATTCAAGCACCAAAAGTGCATTCTTATTCATATATAGACGTCCCCTATGCATACTCTAGGCCAAGGAACATATCTTACTAGCATCCTAGGCCAAACCATAAAAAAAAGGGATTTTTAGGAATGGTGTAAGTATAACCACATATATAAACAACTTTAGGCTCCATGTGCATTTTTATGATGAGCCATATGTTTGATATTTTTGTGTTAAACTTAGATATCTAGAAAGATTTTGTTTTGATAAAATTGCAACATCTTCTATGTCACGAAAAAGGCAAAGGAAGTAGGAAGGTAACTAACCCCCTAAGAACCAAAGATGATGTAGGTACTAAAGATACATTAAACTTTGTTTCATAGGTACATGACTATCAAATATATCTCTAAGAGAAAAAAAAAGAAAATCATCAAGGTATATCGTTAAATCAAGGAAACAAAAATAAGTTACAATTGGAGATATAAAGAAAAAGAGAGGTACTCCTTTAACTTGATGGCTTAATGAGCTTGAATGATTTTTTGTATGTTCGATGTTTTTGCAATGATATTTGATATTTAAAATGTTTTAAAGTGATGAAGAATTGTAGGATGTATTAAAAGCAATGTGAGTGAAGTGATAGATTAAACATACGTCATGGTCTTGATTATGCTTTTGATATTATGAATGATGAACGATTTCTTTAATGAAATGTGTTTGGTATGCATAATTAGTGCTTTTTAATAACTTGAATGATTGTTGATATTTGATGATTTAGATGGTGCAAATGTTTGTGCATTGTGAATGATGTAATCTAGATCAACTTTACAAAAAAATTTTAAGTGACATGAAATGTATCATTTTCTTGATTATATCTTGACGAATGTTCTTGGTGTCTTGGATATTATTCTCTAAATATCATGACATGTTTTTTGGATTAAAATTTTGAATTCATTTAAGTCATGTTTTTGTACTACAAGTTGTAAATATGTGCATGAATATGGGTCTTATAGAAAGAACTTTATATAAGAGAATGTAATGCCTAAGTGAGGCTTGGATATTGTGTTAACTATACATTACTAAGAAAATCAAAAATTGTGTAAGTTCTTAGTATAAACATGATGCTTTGATTATCTTTACACCATGGTACATTCTTGCATTAGAAATCATGCTTAGTACTATATATATACAGTTTCCAAATTTCTTGATACATTTTATCAAAATAAGCGAGTCTTGGTTCTTTTAGAATGCTTTATAGATGACATGTTATTCCTACACTACTAAATTTTTCATTAGAAATTGTATAAGTGAGCATGAAGAAATTTTAATGATTTTTTTAATGTTAAAGGATGATACTTTTCATTATTATTTTCTTAGGCATTCATATTTACATATTCTTCAATTGAAAATTTATTGTTTTTATTCAGGGGGAGATTTAAAATTCCTTGATGATTCTCTTTAGGAAATTATTTAAAGAAAAAAGTTTTATAATTTTTATAAATCTTAAAATTTTATAAATTGCTCCAATTTTTAAATTGCCTCATCAAACTTCTCAAAGGCATTCTATATGCAATGAGTGGTGCATTTGGTAATGAATTTTTAAGTTCCATAAAAGTGAAGGTAAAACTCTTGAATCTCAATGTTTTATTATCTTGCATATGATTTTTTTAAAATATAATAACTTGTGTGTTCGTAAGTTTGCATATGTTATTAAAATAGTAGTTTATGAATTTGATGTATATGCGTGGTGTTAGAATATATTATGTTTAGGACTTTGAAATTAGGGTTGATTCTTTTATTGTTCATATTTTGATTGTTAAGTTGTCAATGTCTTGCTTCAATAAATGGACTTAAGTAAAAGCCTGAGATCATATTATTCGAATTTTGAATTTCGTATGATTTGAGTTGTCCTTACATTTTACTAAACTCTTACATTTGATTTCTTTTAAGGTGTGCAAATTTATTTAAATTAGTATTAAACCTCCTTATGAAAGAAGGATTTCATATTAAATGTATTTTTAGCTTTTTATGTGCATTTAGTGTTTATAACTCCTTTCATGTTAGTAAGTGAGCTTTAAATTTTAAAAAGTGACAGTGCATGATTTTATGAGAGTTCCATTAAATTTGTGTCTAATATTGAATGATGATTTTGTTGAATTTACTATTATCACCTTCATGCTTATTATAAGTTTAAATTTTTAGAAAGTGGTAATGCATGATTTTAGGGGGAGTCATGGTTCTTAAAATTATTGAAATTTTTAAGTTAAAATTATGAATTTTTTAATTGAGAAATTTTTTGCGAAATTTATGCATTTGATTTTTTGAAACTTTTTTTAAAGTTTCAACCTTACATTAAAAGCTTAAAAGTGGATAAATTAAATGGTAAGTGTGATATTTATTTTGAGATAGGTTTAGTTATGTTGATCTTGGTATCATGGGAAAGATCATATCTTTTAAATGATGATCATGTGGTGTTAAATGAATTTGACTATTTTTGGAATTGCTAAGCGATACTTTATGTTTTGGTATATTGTCTTTTCCTTTACATTTCTCTTACAATTGGTATCTTTCACCGTAACTTTTTTTCTTTATAATTGGTATCCTTTTGTTTACAATTAGTGTCTTACCCCCATTGCTTCTCCTTTAACAATTGTTTATTTTAACTTTGTATGTGTACATATTTTTCCCGCTTCTCTCTTTTTGTTTTATAATTGGTGTCTTTCATATTTCTTTATTACTTTTGTATGATGTCAAAAAAAAGTAAGAAGTATAAGTGATATTAGTTGGTTCATATTATTTCATATAGGGCGAAGGATGAGTGATATCAATTAAATGTTTTGATTTAATATGAGTTTCTTTAATACATGCACTAATGGGAGTGTATTTATATGTGATTCTTTGATTATATGTGATGTATATTTAAGTATTGGTATATTTGAGTTTGTGAAAAAGTATAGTGATGCATGAATTGATTTAAAATGGTTGACATTGAAAGTGTTCTTTTAAACCTTAATATCAAATATTTTTTCATCATCAAAAAGGGAGATCTCGTTGAACCACGGGAGGTTTCAATCTTAGTTTTAATGATAACAAATCATAAAGTTCACTAATGATTTGAGTGTATGTTGAAAAGGTTCAAACGATAAGTACATGAATGATGAAAGATTGGAGTTAGAGCTTATAGTTGAAGGAAAAGTAAAGCAAAAAATTATAGAAGATTGTTGAAGGAAAAGTAAAGATCAAACATTATAAAAGATTCAAGATCACTTGTTGAATATCTTAAGCATGTGTAAGTGTCACTTGAAGTTTACATATTCTAAGGGCTCAAAACTTTCACTTATGCATATCATAAGTTTTAACTTTTGCATAAAGTTTTCTATTGGAACTTGAATCAATGGAGAAATTAAAAGGGTTTTTAATTATATTTTGAAAATTTTTAAATTTAGTTTTGATGTTAGGAAAATATTTTAAAATTGTTTGAAAGTGTTTAGACCATGTCATGAAATATTATTCTTTAACATCAATGGTCTATTTTAGTTGCTACCAAAAAGAGAAACTTTCCTTTTTTTATTGGAATTCCCATGATCTCTCAATTCTAATAGCTGGTCAATTATTTTAATTGCTCTTACACATCGTAAACCCTATTTCTAACCCGTAGTAGCCATATAAAACGTTCAAGAAATGTTTTAGAGAGTGTTTTGAGCTTACAAAGACAAATTCATCAAAGTTGTCAACCTTCAGTGTGTTTATCTCTCTCAATTCAATTCTTGATGCCTCTATCAGATGTTTTGTATTTCTAAAACCTTTATATTTGTCTCTATTACATCTTTAAAGGGTTTAATTCATGTATTGACTCCTAATTTTTATTCATTGTGCAAGGATTGATTGTTGAATATTCATTATTAAACCTCTTCAAGTGTCTTGTGTGGTTGCTTCAACTTTCTGTGTAAACATTTCAGACCTTTTAATGACCTTTAATTCTTAGTAAGATCACAAGATGATATTTATCATTTAATTACGTTTCTAAATTGAGCTTTTACATTTATAAGACATTATACACAAATCTATAATGTCCAAACTATTTTTATTTCAATCAAGTTTGCTCAATTTCCAATTGCATTTTTGTGTGATTAATTGACTCATTTGTGTTTTTCTAAGTCTCTAAGAAGTCCTAAAACGTTTTTTTGGGTCAGATTGCATTTCTATTTGAGTTTCTTGACATAAAATGCTATAAATATTAGGCTTTCCAAATTTATAGATTTTTTGTTTTTCTTGAATCTTCATTATTAGTGTTTCAAATTAGATTTCTAAGTTTGAAAATCATCATATTATTACCATTTTAAGTTTGCAGAGGCTTACTAATCATATATTTCGTCTTTACATGTATAAGAGCCCTTAATTTATAGTGCTTTAAATGAAAAATCTTTATAGGCATATTTTTGTTCACCTTTGTGAGGCCCTTAATTTGGCTCTTTATTCACCATTATTGTTATATGGTTACTCTTCACCTCCTTAGTAAAAGAAGCTTTTAGATGTAACTCTTCACCTGTTAGAAAGAAGATTGTGTTTAGGTCACTCTTTACCCTTAATAAAGATTGTAAGGTTTCTCTTCACCTCCCTTATGGAAAGAAGATTGTGTATAGGCTTCTCTTTGCCTAAAAAATATTGGTATAAGTTTTCTCTTCACCTTCTAAGAAAGAAGATTAGATTTGCAAGATTTTCTCTTTACTCATTGAAAAAGATTGTAATTGTTATAATGGTAATAATGCAAATTCCAACATCATTGGTACTAAGAGTTGATTAGATAATATTAATGTTACTAAACCACTATAAATCTCAGTGTATTGTCTCTTCTTTCAACTCCTTATTTTTTTTAATTGAATATATCATTGACTTAGAGTGAATTGATAGATTTATATACCCTTGAATAACATGATATTTTTGTCATTATAAATTGAAATACCAGTACTTGTATCTTTAATTCATTCTTATTCTATGGTTGATTAGGTGATTGACTTTTATTGATATTTGCATCAATTAGCAGATTATTCATATATATATTATTGATAATTGAGTGATTATTTGACGCTTATATTATGTTACATTACTTGCACATTACATTAGGTTAATTTTGATTTAGGAACTCCCTTTAGGTTTGAATTAGTCTTGAGTTGTTTAAAATTTCATATTAGGATCAGTCTTTTATAAAACTCAATTCAAACCCCTCCCCCCTATAAGTACCTTTAAGGCTAACAAGAAGATATTTTAATTGTTCAAATATATGTCGATAGTATCATTTTTTGTGCTAGTAATGATATTTTATATCAAGAGTTTGTAAAGTGTATGAGTAAGGAATTAGAGATAAGTATGACAAGCAAGTTGAATTTTTTTCATGAGGTTCTAATTAAATAAATGAAAGAATTTTTAACAACCAAGCACACTAATGAACACATCCACAAAATTAACTAAAGATGAGGATAGTAAGCTCATAGATGTTAAGTAATATTGAGGTATGATTGATAGTTTATTGTATTTGACTGTGAGCAAGCTTGATATTATGTTTAGCGTTTTTTTGTGCACTAGATTTGAAACATCTCCTAAAGTGTCTCAATTTTTATCCATAAAATGCATTGTTAGGTATTTATATGGAATAGTGAACATAGGACTTTGGTATCCTAAGAGCACATTTTTAGATTTAGTTTGATATTTTCAACGTGGATTATGCAGGTAGCGTTTTAGATAGGAAGAGTACATCCAATGTATGTCAATTTTTATGGAATGCATTGGTGTCATGGTTTAGTAAAGAACAAAATTCCATAGCTTTGTCAAATATGGAAGCCTAGTTTGTAGCCATAGAAAATTGTTGAACTTAAATTCTATGGCTTAGACAAAAACTAAGGAATTATGGTTTGGAGCTTATCAAAATCTTCAATAGGTGTGATAAGACAAGTGTTATTTGTCTTATAAAGAATCTCATTCAATATTTTAGGATAAAGCATATAGAAATCAAGTATTATTTCATTAGAGATCATGTTTAAAATGGTGATATTGAACTTGAATTTGTTGATACTATTCATAAACTTGTGGATATTTTTACTAAACTAATGTGTGAAGATAAAACTTGCATGATAGATGGTATTTTATTATGATTGTTATGTGTTTGTATCATGTTTATGATGTTTTGCCTAACTACTACATGATTTATGATACGTATAATTCTTTTATGTTTGATTTATGGTATGTTTTATTTTCTATATAATTTCTCTATATTGTATCTTTATTTCTACCTTTTTTATTATTCTGAAAAAGGCGAGAGGTGGGCGTAATATTATGATCCATTTAAAGGGAACAATAAAATTTTTGTTTTGAAATTTTATAAACTTTGTTATAGTGCATGAATTTTGAGGGAGTTATAATTTTTAACCAATTTAAGGGGAGTTGGTAAGGTTTTAAAGCTTCTTATTACTGTTAAATTTGAAATTGTGAAAATTTTATATAATTGAGATAAATTTAGTGGGGTTAAATCAAATTTAAGAATTTTGTGTGTATTATGATTTTGTGATATGTTTTGAAGTTTTTAAATGATTATGGAGTAGCATTTGTGATATTGATTTTGAAATGATTTAGTTATATTATTGTTGTATCATGAGTATGATTGTATTTTTGAATGATATGCTAAGTGAATTTGAAGGTTTTGTAGTAATATGTAGTTGTTTGTAATTTTATACTTTATAATATCACATAGTTTTGTCATCATCAAAAAAGAGAAGATTGATGAATCAAAGGAGATTCTACCTTATTTTGATGATGAAAAAATAATATTTATACTAATTTTTTATTTTTTTTAATGTTTAAAAGATAGGTATATAAATGAAGCATTAAAGAAATTTTTTATGGATTCTTGGTGCTAAATTGGAAATCATGAAGTTGATATTGAAGATGATTTCATTGGAAGATCAAGATAGTATTTATAGGTTTTTGGTTGTAATGTTTAATGCATGTTTTTCTTTTTTCACTTTGGTGATCACTCGTGCATGTTTTTATTTATGATTTAAAGTATGCATGTAGGCTACATAATCAGGAGGTAATAGTGTGGGGACGTTTTGAACTACTCCTCTTAATGAGTAAAAATATTTTGGGAAAAGTGCTTTCACTATGTATATGAGTTAAGAAATGATTGTGAAGTATTTGAGGTTGGCTTATATTTATTCATAATGAGGTTGATATGTTATAATCAATGGAAAAACTAGATTAGTAGTCTAGTATGGAGCATTAGTCGACTAGTCAGTGCATGTGCAGCTTGACCAGTCGAAACATGACTTGCATCCAATAGGTAAAATTACAGCGGTATTATGACATAAATGGGATTAACTGTTAAGAAATGTTGGGCAACAACTAAAAGGCCTAAAAAAATACTACAAATACGTGTTTTTTCATGGATTTTATCATTCAAGTGTACAATCATATAAATGTTATGAGCATTAAAAACATGAGTTTATATGTTTTTTATTGAGTTTTTAGTAGTTTATAAGGTGCTTTGAAGGCTTAAGTGTGCATCCATTTCCAGATTTAGTGAGATTATGAATGAAATGTTTCAACATAGTTTGCTTTTTGCATATTTTACTTAAATGATGTCATATTCTCCTATCATAAAACATTCCAATCATATTAAAACCTTTATTTAAATTATTAAAAAGAATGGTTTTTTTGTATTACAAAAATAAAACTTAGTCTCTTTCAATTGAAAATTAGATTCTTTGGACACTATATCCAATAAGGCACAATAACACCCATAGAATTTGTAGAATTCATAAATGTAAACATGAAAGAAGGTATTTTATTTCATCTATATAATCTATACAGACTAAGGGCATTTATACAAGTGTTCTAAGCCCATGATTAATGGTGTAATCCCTTTAATCAAGTATACAATATGTAACAATTCCTATAATGAAGCCTGTAACAATAATTTGATGCACTCCCTCTCAAGTTGGAGTATAAATATTAATCAAGTCTAACTTGTTATAAATATAGTTAACTAGCGTACTATTGAGAGCTTTTGTGAAAATATCTCCAAGTTTTTCTGTAGCTTTGACATATGCTATAGAAATTAGGTCTTGTTGCATCTTCTTCTGAATGAAATGTCAATCAATTTCAATTTGTTTAATTCATCCATGAAATATAGGATTTGAAGTAATATTTAGAGCAACTTGATTATCACACCATAATTTTGATAGTTTTAAGACTTGAATACCAACTCAGATAGTAGTTTGTATAACCACATTATCTTACTCATAAATTGTGCTATGGCTCAATATTTAGATTTTTCACTTGATCTTGATACAACATTTTTCTTCTTACTTTTTTATAAAACCAAGTTTGCTCCAACAAAGACACAACAAGTAGTAGTAGACTTTTTTTTTCTATTTTAGAACTTGCCATATTAACATCTGAGAAACAATCAATATAAGTGTGTCCATCCTTTTTGTATAGTATTCCTAGTCCAAAAGCTCCCTTAAGGTAATATAAAATCTTCTCTAAGGGAATCTAATGGTGAATAGTTGGAGAGGAAATTAATTAACTAATAACACTAACTAAGTATGTAATATGAGGACAAGTTACTGTTAAGTAATTCAATTTTTCAACCAATTACTATATTTCTCCAGTTCTTTAAGTATCCATCTATAGAAACCTATAAATTGGGAATCATCAGAGTAGTAGAAGGCTTAGCTCCCAACTTTCCAATCTCTGTTAATAGATCAAGTACATATTTTCTTTAGGACAAAACAATTCCTTTCTTGTTTCTCATGACTTCTACTCCCAAAAAGTACTTTAAGGTACCTAAATCCTTGGTTTGAAATTAACCTTGAAGGAAAGACTTTAACGATGAAATGCTCGTAGATTCACTTCCATTAATGACAATAATGTCCACATATACATAAAAAAAATGATGTTAGAAGTAGACTATTTGTAGAAAAATGAGTGATAAAATTTACTCTTATTCTTTCTAAAAATTTTCACTATCTGACTAAATTTTCCAAACTAAGTTCGAGAACTTTGTTTTAAACTATATAGGAACTTCTGAAGGCGATAGGCCTTCCCATACTCCCCCCTAAGGAACAAAGGTAGATGGTTGCTTCATGTAGATTTCCTCTTGAATGTCTTTATATAGGAAATTATTTTTAACATCTAATTGACATAGCGGCCAATCATAAGTAGCTACTAGAGAGATGAACACAAGAATAAAGGTAAGTTTAGAAAAAGGTGAAAAGGTATCAAAATAACCCACACCATAATTCTGAGCAAAACCTTTTGTGATAAGTCGTGCTTTATGTCTATACACAAATCAATCATAATAGACTTTGACAGTAAACACCCATTTACATCCAATGGCCTTCTTACTAACATGCAGGTTCACTAATTACACATACCATTAGCATGTAAAGCATTCATTTGATCTATCATGGCATTGTGCTAAACTACGATGAGATAAGGCTTTATGAATAGTTTTCGGGGTAATGGCAGACTCAAGTAAGGTAATAAATGAAAAAGAAGAAGAAGACAAATGATCATAAGTGTAAGTCCTATGGCACCCAAGAGGGGGGTGAATTGGGTATTAAAAACTTTTTGCAAACTCAAACTATCAACT